>CP092885.1:2207798-2272274 GCA_030710605.1 Cordylochernes scorpioides | reverse complement strand
GATGGTTTTTGGGCGGGAAATCGTTGTAGACGATTTTAATTAAGTGCCCGTACCTCAAAATCCGGAAGAAAAGGAAATGGTTCAATGATGATGCAAAGGTTGGAGAAAGTAAAACGCTTTCTAAACAGGGTTGTACCATCCAGATCACCTATGTGAAGAGAGAACCAATAGAAAAAGGTTCAATTGGCAAATATCTTCCAAACAATAAAATGCAACTTGTATCGAAGGAAACTGTTTCTGGAGCTGTAGTAACTCCAATATTATATACTCCGGCCAGTTCTCCAAAGGGGCAAGTGCCTACTCCGGCGAAAGGTCTTAATTTGGGAGACAAGTCTCCAGAAAAGTCTGGTAAAAGTGCTAAACTGGAAAGGATTGCGAATCCGGTAGATTATAGGACTAATATTGAGCGGTTTGAGATCTCTAAAGAAGATTTCGGAATCCTATGACTGCTCTAAGCCTGTAGACGATACCGCTAAGTCTGCAGACGATGCCTTGGCATCAGATCCTGATTCTTCAAAAGGTAAAGCTCAAGGTTCTCAAGAGGTTCCAGAAGTTGCAGGAGAAGATTCTGACGAAAGGTCTGCAATTGAAGATTCTCAGCCTTCAGGGCCTCTTGATGTGGAGGGTTCTGGAGTGGGGGCTTCAAGCAATGTAGAGGTAAGAGCTCAAACAAAGAGCCCTAAAGCCATATCTTCCAAGATACTTTGCATGAAGAAAGAAGAATCCAGCATAGACTTGGAAGAGGAAGACACTGGAAGAAACGAACGCTCTCCAGCCTCAATCACCTTCAAAGCCCTAGAAACCACAGATTCTAAAGAAATTGATCTGACGATTTTGGGCAGCATTGCGAGAGAACATTGCGCACAAGGGATTACATTTGAACAATCCAGGGTTATAAGGACATTGGGTTTGGGATGGATCCAAGGTGAAGACTGTTTCTTGTATGACGTTCAGTCGTTGGAAAAGACATCGGCGACTACCACGAGCGAAATGCTTTCCTTCATCGCCAAGTTAGAAGATCCCTTAAGATGGTTGGCACCTGTCCTTGTAACAGGAAAAATAATGGTTCAAAGGTTGTGGATGGCGGAATTACATTGGGATGATCCGATGGATGAATCATTGATGGACTACATGGACATGGACTACTTTAAGAAAGGAATTGATTTTCATAGGAAGTTTGAGAATACCCCGATGGTTGGGTCTCGGAAGGAATATCCAGGGAGTAAAATTGCATGGATTCGGTAATGACTCTGAAGACGCCTATGCGGCAGCTGTTTACATAAGAATTCCCACTGATGATGGAGTCAGTGTAAGACTGTTGGCATCAAAGACTGAGTTGGCTCCCATGCGGAAGATGTCAATTCCACGCTTAGAATTGTGCGCGGCTCTTCTGCTGACCAGACTAGTGAAATATACAATGGAAGAGTTGAATATCAAACTGGAGAGTGCTACCTGTTGGTCCGATTCTACCATAGTCTTGAATTGGTTAAGAACTATGTCTGTAAATCTCCCCACTTTCATCGGCGATCGTGTCGCGGAGATTCAGAGTTGTCCACAGGTCAGGGAGTGGCGCTATGTTCCCACAGGAGATAATCCAGCGGATATTGCCAGGCGAGGAATTCTGGGGTCCGAGCTGAAACAGTCTTCCATCTGGTGGACGGGACCTACCCGGTTATCAGCGGAATCAACAGAATGGCCTAGAATGCCTCCTGTGTTTGAGAACCAAAGTCAAACTGAGCCCCAGAGTGTTCCTGCCCTCAGTGAAACACCTTTCTTGGTGGCTATCGGAGAGATGAGCTCGACCTTTAATGGATATATACGAAAAGTGGCCTGGATATTGCGTTTTTGCCATAACTGCCGCTACAGCGCCGAGCGATATCAGTCGCACCTAACAACAGCTGAACTGAGAAATGCTCATCGGAGAATACTTCAATCAATTCAGTTCCAGCATTTCAGGGAAGAAATGAGAAGTTTGACCACTTTAGGATCAGTGAAGCGCACGGGCAAGATTTATGGTTTAACACCGATCCTCGACGATCAAGGATTCCACGGAGTCGGCGGTAGATTGAAATGGGCTCCATCTATGACATATGGGCAAAAACATCCTGCGCTATTGCCTTCATCAGGACAGGTGGCTCAGATGATTATTCAAGCGGTTCATATGCGGACTTTGCACGGAAGTGTGCACCTGATGCTGTCCACATTGAGACAGAAGTATTGGATGCTGAGAGCAAAAGATCAGGTAAAAAGATGCATTCGAGAGTGCGTGACATTCTGTCGATACAATCGCGTCACTCAAGGCCAGCTAATGAGCGATTTACCCAAGGAGAGATTAACACCGGGTAAACCCTTCTCAATAGGTGGTGTAGATTATGCTGGACCTGTGAACCTTCGAATGTCCAAGGGTAGAGGTCGAAAGACGGAAAAGGGCTACATCTGTCTATTTGTGTGCTATGTGACCCGAGCCGTACATCTTGAATTGGTCACAGATGCCTCTACACCCACCATCATGTCGGCTTTTAAGCGATTTGTATCGCGAGGAGGACATTGCACTCGGCTATATAGTGATCAAGGAACAAGTTTTGTAGGAGCTGCACGACAGTTACGTTCACGTTTCTATCTGGCTCAGGATCAATTAAAAAAACTAGCTGCCGTGTTAGCTAATGATGGAACTAAGTCGAAGACCATCTCTCCCAATGTCGACATCAATACGTTAGTATTGTTAAAAGAGGAAAGAATGCCCCCCTGCAAGGTGGCTTATGGGCAGAGTGGTGGAGACATATCCTGGGAAGGACGGCCTGGTGCGGGTTGTTTCCGTGCGGACACCAGTTGGAGTGCTCCAAAGACCCTTGGTGAGGCTGGTGCTGCTTCCGGTGGCCCTTCCGGAACTTGATGTGACCCATCAACTCGGGGAGGAATGTTGGAGTTTAATTTATTATTACTCGGCGTAAATGGTTTTATTATATTTGACCAGGAGTGCCTGGTCACGTGTGTGTGTTTGATTGTATATATAGTGTGCTTGGAAATAAAATGTGTGTTAAGTTGAGCTTTGTGAGACTGGTGTTTTCACAGTAGTTAGAGCTCGGAAAGCCCGCTTCATTTAGAAGAAGACCTCGGCGCTCACTATACCTCTAGGTGGAAGAGTGAAAAGTAAAAGAACCAGCCAGAAGAAGATTGGCTAACATAAGGCATGGTAAGAAGAAACATTGTATCTTGTCAGGTGGTAGCTCTGAGCTTTGTTATGTGAAATGCTACCATTATAATGCAATATTTTATTTCATAAAAAACATCTGTCCTTACTACAGTCGAAAATATATTGGGCGGGCTAGGCTCATCAGTGGCAGATATTCACAGAAGTTTCGCCAATGTAATCCACCACACCTTTGTTAGATTTGCATGCTTGATTCTAGAATGATATTGACGTATTATGCTTTTGTTGGGACATTTTTTAATGTCCTATTTAAGGACATTCCAACTTCGTGCCCGACCTAGCTCAGCAATAACAACATTTGTGTTTGCATACCAACTTGGATTAAACCTAGATACATACACAAAGGATACATATCACACACCAAGGATACACACCTGTTTTGTATTTTGATTAAGGATAAAATATTACCAGAAAACACTTTAAATATTAAAACATTAAATTTTATTCAACTCGGTGAATTTACAACATTTCATTTTATGGGCAATTTTGGATGGGAACATAAAACCTATTTTCTATACCAATCCCTAAAACTTCATACAAAGGACAAAATATGAATTATTCTTGCCTATAAAAAAATAAGCTAAAAATATATCTCTCTGACATATTAAATATGCCCTAAATTAATGGGAAAGATGTTAACATACCGTTCCTCCTGGATACCAACGCTCCCTCTCCGATAGGTCCATTTCGTACGCCGCCCGCTCAGAAACTGCTGTTATTTTCAAAACAACGCCCCGAGGTAAAACGTTATCTTCCTACAGAGTAAAAAAAATAATATTCTTCGAATATAATTAAATAATAAAATATTATTATTATTTTTAAAAGAAAAATTTTGAAATAATAAAATATAAATGCTTATCCTTTGAGAAATTTATAATAATTTCTTCTTCAATAAATTTAAATAACTAGACACACCCATTTTATTTAGATATGTGTGTGATCGATTTTATTCATTTTAGAATAAAATAAATAATAAAGGTAAAATTATATTACCTTTCCTATCAAGAGATAATTTGGATTAGTAATAAAATTAATAAAATCTAACGTGTTTGCCCCTTTGAAATTTATATTTAATATTTTCTTCTTTAAGAAATTTTAAAAATAAGGAAATATGTCCAATCTATCTGGATGTGCCAGTAATTGGCTTTTATTCATTTTTAGAATAAAGAAAATAAATTTAGGGAATTTTTGAAATGGTAATATAACCCTTTTGGACGTTTCATATTGCATGAAAAAAAAAGGTGATTGGAATTAGTTAACATATGCACATGGTTTGTATATCCTCCGCTGGACCTCTCTGCAATGGGCTTCGGGATCCTTGGACAGGACCGATGTCATCTCCAGCTGGTCGCCTTCCCCGATTTCTGGTCTTTAAAGGCATATGTGTCATCTCCGCCTTTCTGGACTTTAGAGGCATAGGTGTCATCTCCAGCTTTCTGAACTTAAGAGCATCGTTGAGGTTCCTCGTTGGGGAATTCTCCATCTTTCTACAGCGGGTCTTGGATTACACGCCCAGGGTTGCTTCTAGTCCTTCATTTTCCAATCCGCCTCGTTGTTGTCCTTCTGTGGAGGGTTGGCCGGTATCATGGTCACGGTGCCACCAGTGTTACCTCCGATTGGGCGTCCTCCTCTGCTTCGACCTTTAGAGCACCGTCGGCCACCGTTGTGGGATCTCCATCTGGACACCAAACACTTTCGGCAAGACACTGTGTATATATATGATGTAAATGTTTACAACATTGTTGGGTCTATTTTGTGGAAAATCTGGCCCAACAATTCCTCCCCTGCCAGAGTGAAAAAAATGTGTTTGTTCCAATTCAGATCTGTTCGTGCTCTATGAGAAATATGATTTTGGAAGAAATGCATTTTTTTTTTTACGATATCAATATATGCAATCACCCACACTCAGGCAAAGGGGAAACAAACGGGCCATGGAACCTAGGACAGGTTAACTCATCGTAATTACTGAAAGGAAATCCTATCCTACCATTTAATGGGCAAGATACTAAGCCCATCTTTTGCTGTCTGCATGCCAGAGGGTTTTGGCCCCAGATGTGATGTGAATCCACACGTTCCCGACCGCAGTCCCTATAGGTGGAGATGGGGAAGTGGTCTAGACCCAGATTCTGTACAAACAGATCCTTAGACCGTCCCAGATAAACATAATCATATAGGCGCCAAGGAATTGTGCGTGTAAAATGTAGATATGTCCAATTCCTAAAACACATCTAAAAAAAAATTATTAACTATACATGATGAGATACATAAAAAAAGAAATGGATATACAAGGTTATATAAGGCAAAATTAAATAGCCCTATTCGAATCAATAATAATAATAATAGGGTAAACAGGAATGACGTAGACATATAAGGTATGCAATGATACGTTAAAAAAAAATTCAAATGAAAATATGCTATACGTAGAAAGGAAACGGCTTGATATATATAGGATATACAATGATAAACAAATAAATATATATGCTGCGGTTAAACCCTTTCATTCAGTACATTAGTCTGAAGATGGTAACAATGCTGGTACCGAAATGTCACACACTATCTATTTATTTTGGAAACGGCCTCGTTATCTTGATTTTATAGTCTATAATTCAAACTGTGCTCTATCTATATATAAATATACCTGAATATAATAAGAAAGGAGATATACATGTCATAATTTGTATATAATTGTATGCCCCCCGACCCACTATGCATGTACAATGTATGATTTTCAAAGATTTAATAAAGAATGAGGTAACTGGAGGAAAGAAAGTGGCAACAAGACATAGGAAGCAGGCTAAAAGCGGGCACAAGTATAAATAACTTGTACAGTCAATACTTCCTCGCAAAGCCCGGACGTATCTGGTATCCGCAGAAGTTATATTAGTATAGAGACGCCCAATATTTCTGGACAGGACCGGACGTATTTTGATAACGCGGAAGTAAATAGAGTCGAACTAACACCCGACACTTCCTATCAGGCCGGGCATATCTTTCACCAAAGAAAGCCGCCGGTCCAATTAGGAAGGAATAACTAAATAGGTCAACCAATAGAAAAACGGGCACGTTCCATCCTTCGACCAATGGGAAGGAAGACAACTCGTGGTGTTAAATCGAAAGACAAGAATTGTCAGTAGTGATTTGGCTCTCATAGGAACAACACCTAGAGTTGCTCCTTCGCTCCCAACGAGGTGACATCTGCTCTGGACCTCTCTCCCTCTGCTCATCCCGTAGCTAAGTACAATCACCGCCATGTGATCAGATAATTAACAATCAAAATCGCTCCGCTCTTCTCAAGCTTTCTTTCCTCCAACCCAGTTGCCTTTTATTTTCAAACCCCATCCCGTGTCCTGATTATTCCTAACTGTATGCTTAAACTTCCACTCAAACGACTGCGTTTCAACCAATCCTCACCATTCAAATCAAACTACAAGAAATTCCGCAACGATATTGTCACAGAACGGTTAAGCCGACAGGATTCTACAACAGTGTAATACATCAAATATTGCAGTGTAATAACTTCGGATATATTACAATAAGTCGACAGGATAAAGAGATGGAATTAAATCAGGATCCCATAGGCGTAAAAACGGACAACCCTACGAAAGAAAGAGGGAAGAAACTGGCAACGAGCGAAGCGACAAAACACACCCTGGCGACAATAATTTTGCAGCTGACCGCCGCACTTCAAGGAGCAAGGTCCACTCAACTACAAACGACGTTCCGTAGCGCCACCCCCGGAGCAGCCCACACCCCCCGCCGACCGAAAGGCGAGATGAGCGCGGCAGCCGACGCACGTGCCACCACCCCAGGCAAGTGTCACCGAGACCGGACACCGACCACCGAGGAGTCATCCACCGCCATGCCGTACCCGTATCACAGCACACCCCGACACCCAGGTGCATGGAATGCACCTCTTCCGCCGTCCAACTGCAAGTTCTGCGGCGCGAGGCACTGGCACAGCGAATGCCGACATCGACCAGTCCCGACGGCCCACGAAAAGGTGCGGACAGTGCAAACAGTCCCACAACAACCAAGTCAAGCCAGAGACCCCCCAGCCGAGCAGACTTTTCGAGACTAAGGTGTAGGCACCCCCCCTATGGCGTCAAGAATTGACTTTGAACTCTTATCTAACCCTACCTACCCCTTTAACCATGTATATATACATGTACCAAATGAATGCAAGCACGGGCTAGACCAAAACCTGTCCCAAAGGACTCGTACAGCACACAAAGCTTTCACACATGGAAACCCTTGCCTGCATTCATTGCCCAAACCTCAAATATTTACATGGCACCATTCTAATCTCACACCACGCAACTTTTCATGCCCACCACATATAAAGCCACCACGACTTCAACCTACAATTCCAATAATGCCCAAAAAAGTGTCCGTACACCGACACAGCTCACCCACTTACCACGCAAATGTACCTCACAACATACACGCACCCATACGTCACCACGCGACAAACACGCACAACCCGCACAACAAATGCAACACGCGCGCCAAAAGACAACAACAACAAACAAGCGCATGCACAACCGTTAAGAATAATACAATCATCCCGTCTACACAAAACATAGAAAAAATTCACACCACCAAACAACCACACAATCGAAAAACATTGCGATCTTTCCTAAAAGCTGTGAACGCCTATAAAGAGTTCATTCCGGACCACGCCCGCTTGCGGACGCCACTTGTCAACCTTCTAAAAAAGGATGTCGTGTGGGTCTGGAGTGACGAATGCCAGAAAGCGTTCACTAACCTGAAAGAAAGCCTTACCACACACCCCACATTATACCTTTACCAAGAAGGTCTGCCATGCCAGGTGTACTGTAACACCTCAACATTCGGCATTGCAGGCATTCTTAAACAAGTCTACCCTGATGGGAAGACATACCCAGTTCAACATTTCAGCCGCTCTCTGCGTGGTCACGAGCGAAATTATTCAGACTTGGAACTACAATGCCTAGCCATTGTGGAAAGTGTGGATAACTTCCGCGCCTGTCTAATGGGCAGAAAGTTTACAATACTTTCTGACCATCCTGCATTGCAGTGGTTGAAAGAGATCAAAGCCCCGTCAGGCAGATTGTTTCGATGGAGGTTAAGACTGTCAAGATACGAATATGAGGTCCGTAGCATAAATGGAGTACAACAATATGAAACGGGCGTTGTAACTCGTATCCCATTTTGTGGCTTTCTAGATGCGCCACTCATACAGAGCCAACAGTCTTCTCCACCGGGAAAATCTCGCGTGACTATGGATCACAATAAACTGCGCACCGTCTCCCGAAAAGGAGTACTTAAAACTATAGTCCCAAGTTCACTTACAACCAGACTTCTTAAGTCCGTACACGCACAACACCACCACCCAAACATCTCCAAGATGACGAGACTCATCTCGTCACAATATTATTGGCAGAACATGACACAAGACATCGCAAAACAGGTAAAAACCTGCCCCACCTGCCGATTCGCTAGAAGAATCGATGAATACAACCAACCTTCACGTAAAAATACCGACACAGGCCCCAAAGCAAAACAGAATTCGTACATAAAGCACAGCGTACACACAACACAAACAATGCCAAAATTACACCACCCGCGTCAGAGAAACAATCACACAGCTCAACCTAAATCAATTACCACCGACATATCGCTAATAAAACCATTAACGATCAAACAGGAGAACTGCGAACCTACCAATCATTTAAATTCTACAATTAATAAGGTTCAAACAAATATTTCAGAGTCCCCATTTACAAAAATATGGGAGAACATGGGGCAATACCCTATCTTTCATCTGATTTTCATCCTTTGTATGTTAGTTCTACCATACAAATGTATCCCAATTTTATTCATTAATTACTTGTTTATCTATACCATGCCCGCTCATACAATTTTCGAACTACAAGAGGCAGTTTTTAATCTTGGACAAGCAATTTTTCATTGTGGACAAACATTTATAAAACTTCTCATAATTTTAGGAAACATTTTTGCAGAAAATCTAAGTAGATTCCGAGGAGATAGAAGTAACTGAAGGATGACCAACCAATGTCGGAGAAGTCACACTCCAAAAACAAGATGCGAGTCGCACTCAAAATAAATTAGACGGCAGGAAGTGAGAATTTTGAGACGCCGCGACAGGAAGCGTAGTTCCGCGACGATAAATTCGGCCTATGCAAACAGAAAGGAGCGCCTCGTTTCCGATCTCCAATTACTTCGGACCCCTCTTCTGGCCAACACGTAAAATTAGGTCACCGCTTTTCCCCGCACAGATTCCTCTCTCTATACCACCAATCTTGGATTCCAATTCAAGCCTGCGCATCGACTTTTACAAATCGACTGTCATTCGAAAATCAAACAAGGTACACGACACACATCTAAATGAGTTCCCATCCCTATTATAACAAATCAATTACTTTACAGACTTCTAACATTTTTCACAACACACACAAAGATAAAAAATTTATAGGGCATAATTGAGCAATTAAAAAATTTATAGGGCATAATTGAGCAATTAAAACATTTAGATCAGGGCATGTAGATACAAAAGGGTTCAAAACAATACACCTTATTGTTCATATTAATCATTTTCATTATTTTCTCTCAATTAAAATTTAAAAATATAATCAATTTATCAATTTATTCAACTTATTATCACTTTTAATCATTAATTATCATTTTTTTTTACCAATTAGTTTATATTATCATAATTTCAAATCAACGAGAACTCATTGGTTTTCTTTTAAAATTGGATATTATATTTTATTTTGATTTATAAAAACATCCTTTTTTTCTATTTCTTTTTTCCACCATGCAACAAAACATTTTTTTTTTCACCATGCATCAAAGCATTTTTTTTTTCCAACATGCAACCAAGCACTCACTTTGATTTCTCCCAACTTTTTATTTTTATTTTTATTTTTTGATTTCTCAAAAGACCTAATAAAATTCCTCGATTTCCATTCCCAATTTCGAGCAGAAATATAATTAGGCATTTCTTTTTACCATGCAACAAGCACTTTTCTTTTTTCACCATGCAACAAAACATTTTTTTTTCCTCACCATGCAACCAAACCTTTACTTTGATTTCGTCCAACTTTTTATTTTTATATTATTTTTGATTTCTCAAAAGCCCTAATAGAACTCCCTCGATTTTTTTCCAATTTCGAGTAGAATTAGTTAGGCGCATTTTCTTTTCTTTTTAATCCACTATGTACCATAGCATTCATTTTGATTTCTTACAATTAAAAATTTTTTTTTATTTCTATTAATTATACTCAACCTATATCATCAACACCATTCTATTTTACTTCTTATATCGCCACCAATGCTTGTATATAGACTCTCAATACCCACAACTAATTTTCCCACAAAATTATTTTTCACTTTACAGAATTCTCTCAGGCTAACCCCTTCTTGAATTCTTCACATGTAGGGGGCGCATCTGTCATAATTTGTATATAATTGTATGCCCCCCGACCCACTATGCATGTACAATGTATGATTTTCAAAGATTTAATAAAGAATGAGGTAACTGGAGGAAAGAAAGTGGCAACAAGACATAGGAAGCAGGCTAAAAGCGGGCACAAGTATAAATAACTTGTACAGTCAATACTTCCTCGCAAAGCCCGGACGTATCTGGTATCCGCAGAAGTTATATTAGTATAGAGACGCCCAATATTTCTGGACAGGACCGGACGTATTTTGATAACGCGGAAGTAAATAGAGTCGAACTAACACCCGACACTTCCTATCAGGCCGGGCATATCTTTCACCAAAGAAAGCCGCCGGTCCAATTAGGAAGGAATAACTAAATAGGTCAACCAATAGAAAAACGGGCACGTTCCATCCTTCGACCAATGGGAAGGAAGACAACTCGTGGTGTTAAATCGAAAGACAAGAATTGTCAGTAGTGATTTGGCTCTCATAGGAACAACACCTAGAGTTGCTCCTTCGCTCCCAACGAGGTGACATCTGCTCTGGACCTCTCTCCCTCTGCTCATCCCGTAGCTAAGTACAATCACCGCCATGTGATCAGATAATTAACAATCAAAATCGCTCCGCTCTTCTCAAGCTTTCTTTCCTCCAACCCAGTTGCCTTTTATTTTCAAACCCCATCCCGTGTCCTGATTATTCCTAACTGTATGCTTAAACTTCCACTCAAACGACTGCGTTTCAACCAATCCTCACCATTCAAATCAAACTACAAGAAATTCCGCAACGATATTGTCACAGAACGGTTAAGCCGACAGGATTCTACAACAGTGTAATACATCAAATATTGCAGTGTAATAACTTCGGATATATTACATACATGGTGGATGGTATATATTAAATGGGTAAATACTATTTCAGAGTAATAAATACGCCAAAATTTGGATAAATATGGTATATGGGAAGGAAATAACGTTGATATGGGAGATACATTATGATAAATAAACAAAATATACATATATGCTGTAGCTAAACTTATTTAGTGCATCTTGTCTGAAGATGGTAACGACGCTGCTAACAAAATGTCACACATCATGTATTTGGATTTGGTCTCGACATTTTTACTTCTACAATCCAAATTGTACCTTATATATATATAAATATACATGAACATAATTAAAAAAAATTATACATGGTAAATGGTATTATTGAATATATAATATAACGAAGAAATAAATATGCACTGAGGATCATGGGCATTTCGCGAGTATTTCAAAAATTACACGTATTACTTAAAAAAATAATTGTTCTTACCAACTTGTCACTGGGAGTGTTAGTCTGAGGTGTTCTCCGCCCCTCTTAACCATGATGGGAAAATATATATAAAAGTAAATCTTAGTAGTTAGTAAATCCTTTAAGCCAGATTATTTCCAAAAATTACCTTAACGTGATGACAATCTTACTTCTCTTTTGTCTTTAGTTGAACACTGTTGTTAACCTCTATTATACATTGTTTAGCTTATCTATAGAATGTGTACTCATATTTTTAATCAATAAATTCACTTTAATAAAATACATAAATTAACCTCGAAAGAATAAATTATGATGGCTAACAACCTAGGTCTAACTTATACCTTACGATATAACTTCCCACTTGAGTTCTTAATATCTCTCTGTAATTTTGACTCTTTGTTCTAAAAAAATAAAATAAAACAAACTTATTGCTCTGGGCCATTTCACAGCCAAAACAAAGAAATTTATATTCAATCCCCCCTTAAAACTCCCTCCTTCTTCAAACCTGGAATACTGTATTGGCTTGTTCTGGCAATCTGCTTCAAAGGTTCATTTAGGTGCCCTACTAATTTAAAATTTATCTTAACATAGAACGAGTTATCCTCGTGAAAAAAAATTCTACTTACTAACTGGTATTTAGACTTGAACTCGTTCTAACTAAACGTATGGTAGACAATAGTCTTTAATTAGGTGATTATCCTTTGCTAGCCTGGGGCAAAATAAAACACAAAGAATCTGGACAGTCCATCTGTCACTTTGCTAACTGGTACCTAAAATCTGTAGACGGAATCGCCTCGTCTAATTGTAACTTATCTCTTACACGCTCTGATTGTTAACCCTCATTAGAAACCCCCTTTAGACTTTGACTTAGAGACAAGGAGTTATAGGGAATTCGATTTCTTTACCCACCACATGTTCCAAGTTTGTCCATAGAGGATTGGTTCCAGGCTGCGCAATATATAGAAGAGCTTCCAACGTGCCGATCCTTCCCAACCTCCCGTCTGAATCACCCTCATCTCAGCCACGCTTAAAGCGTCGTAAACTACGATGTCAGATCGGTTACCCGAGGTTTGTCGCTGTGCACTTAGCTTGCGACATCGGCAACTAAATCCCCCACCTAGCACAAAGTTCACCTGATACCTCTCCGTTCCCTCTAATGAGGAGAAGTTTTGTGGGCTTTCTGGTCTGATCATAACCTCCCACAATCTTCCAGTCTGAGAATCAAGACATGATCATTATCTACGACTCTTAGAGTTCAAGTTGATATAATGAAGTAGAGTAATTGATTACCCTAATAAAAGAAATCATACTTATACTCCTTAAAAAGGAGGCCTAACAAAAGGAGCGAATACCTTCCTAACAATAGAGTTGTACAGTCCTGTGAGGCTGTCGTTCCTAACAAATGAAGAAATCAAAAATTAAAATCGAACCTATTAAGTTCCCTAACACTATTCTAACGTACCTTTGGTCTAACAATATAAGAGTTTTTAAACTTTTTACACATTTATTCCTCCTCACATTCATACAAAAAAATCCAGTCACTGAGGGCATTCATCCTAAAGTTCAAAGCTGCTATAGAAGCCAAAGTACTCAATTATCATTCTCAATAAGTCTTAACAATAATGGAATCTTCCAGGACAAATGTGAAATCAAATAAAATATACCTAATTAAAACAAATTGGGGACTAAAGCCCTATTTACTTAAATAAAGTGCCTCTTATAAACTCTAATATAAATTATCTATATTTAAGTAGATAAATAAGTCAAAATATGTTGATTGTCAACAATCAAATCTGAAATCTAACCTATCATTAAAACTGTGCGTCTAATAGTTTGAAATTCTTCTTCTTATCTTGACACTTGGTGTCTAAACAAGCGAATCATCAAAACTAGCACTTAAATTGGAGCGAACCGAACCTCGAGCATTTACCTCATTGCCAAGCATGATAGACCTACAAGTGTTCGCCAACCCTACTTCCCTTATAAGGTTATTGGCGTCTTCCCTTCCCTGCTATTCAGTCAAACCCCTCCTTTGAAATCATGGGCTTTCAATACCCAAACTGCTCTGGAGTTTAACAACAGAGGTCACTTGTTATCTTGTCTATTAACTCTTAGACCACAACTGCCTTATACACTCTCATTAGAAATTCTCTTTGGGCTGCACCTTGGACATAAGGGATTACAGGGTGTCAAGTTTAAACCCAATGCAAATTCCGAGCCCGCCCATAGTGAATAGTTTATAAGCACAGCAGTTATCTAGTGCGTCTAAGTCCCTTTATCTAATTTTAAAGTTGAACCAAAGTTCAGAACCTTAAATAAAAAAATTAAAACAAAATAAACTGTTGAACTTAAGTCTTAAATCACAACCTGCTATTAACACAGAATAGCATCTTCAATAAAAAAAAAAGAAAAAGCTGAAAACTCCTTACAATGAACATTTAACACTAACACAAGGTTGTAGCCTTAAAAAAAGAAAAACTGGAAGAAACTGAAACCCTTTACAATGACACTTAGAATCTAAAACCGAGGTTGTAGCATAAAAAAACTGAAAACCCTTTAAGACCACATTCTAAGACCTTTAAATCACTTTCTAACACTTCATACTATGATCAAAACTTAACTAAACTTTAGTACACATTCTATAGATTTACTTATTGGCAGCCTGGGCATGATTTACACCCCGTGGGCTTCTTGACCCTGGTTGAACGGCGTATTTCAAAGCCGCCAACATTGTTCTCAATTACCCCATTCACTATCCCTAGTGAATTTCTTAATATTGTCGTCTCTTGTGGTTCCCCTGGTTTACAGGCCTAAGTGAATATATAGGGTACGTTGGATGTACCCAGTGGTCTTCATCATTAATGATATCCTAACACTAAAATAAGGTTGTGAAAACTCCTTTCAACGATGAACTAACATTAAAACCAAGGTTGTGAAACTAACTCTTTACAATGACACACAAACACTAAAACAAGGTTGTGAAAACTCCTTCCAACGATGGACTAACATTAAAACACGGTTGTGAAACTCTTTATAATGACACATAAACGCTAAAACAGGTTGTGACAATTTTATAAAGATGACATACTAACACTGAAACAAGGTTGTGAAAACTCTTTTCAACGATGAACTAACATTAAAACAAGATTGTGAAACTCTTTACAATGATACACAAACACTAAAACGGGTTGTGAAAACTCTTTAAAGATGACACACTAACATTAAAACAAGATTGTGAAACTCTTTATAATGATCCTTTAGCACTAAAGCACATATTGTGGCTTAAAATTAAAAGAAAAAACTGAAAACTCCTTAAAATCATCATAACTTAAGGCCAAATATGTAGCTTAAAATAAAAAGAAAACTGAAACGTTACGATTCATTACAACACTAAAACAAACTCGTAGCTTAAAAAATAAAAGAAAGCTGAAAACTCTTTAAGTCACAGCCTATCACTAAGAACAAAGCGTTGTTAAAAAAAAACTGAGTAACTCTTTAAAGTCATATACCTACACTAAAACAAAAATTGTAGCCAAAAAAAACTGAAAACCCTTTAAGGAAATTCTGGCCTCCCAAAAAGGAGAATACATATTTGTTATTTAATATAACCTAACATTATAACTAATATAGACCTATGTATATAAATTAGTGTATACAGTTGCTGAAATTTAGGTAAATCAGCTTATACAAACTCCCAGTGCATATTTTATACTATTTACAAATATTGGCCACTAAACTAGAACGAATTATCCATTAACACTACATGGTGAAGAGTCAAAAATTGTTCTATCTTGGCAATAGTGCAGTCAACAGCTACTCTTTAAACATTGAGCGCACCTTCTCTATCATCTTCCCACCGTCCTCCTATCAACCTTTATCTTCTATTTACAAACTCTTTATCAACCTCCTTCAATTCTTTCTCTTTCAACATCTTTCTGCATCTTTCTGTATCTTTCTGTATCTTTCTGTATCTTTCTACAATTCTTTCTGTCGATTTTCGACATGCTTCGACATCTTTCTAACATTTCTTTCTTCTAACACCATTTTAACACTCTTTTAACACCTTTATATCTCGATTTCCACCCTTTTCGTCACCTCTCAACACCTTTCAACATCTTTTATCATCTTTCTTTCTCTTTCTCATCACCTTTCAACGCTTTCTCACTCTTTCATCATCCTTCATCATCTTCAACACCTTTCAACATTCTTTCATCGCATCTCTCTTCAACGCTTTCAACACATTTCAACTCTTTTTTCATCGCTTTTAACACATTTAACCGCCTTTTCATCACTCTTTCATCATCTTTTAAACGCCATTCGACTCTCTTTCATCGCCTCTAACACATTTCAACGCCTTTTTATTCTATCTCTTAACGCCGTTCAACTCTCTTTCATCCCTCTGAAGTCTCCTCGAAACCCGTCATCGGGAGCAAATCCCGATATCCGCTAGTCTACTTTGATATCTCGGGAGTCCTTTCTGGGAATTTGCTCCTCCCCTGTCACTTCTTATCAAAGCTGACGACCTACCCTCCTATTTGCAAGCATGAAATTTCCTCCTATTCTGTCTCCCCTTGGCCTCCCCCTTTTCAGGAGATAAGCTTATCTCGGCTGTCTTAGAGGTCCTGTCTAGACCGGTCAGTAAACTTTACTGTAGTTATTGGGAATTCTAACAAGTCACTTTTCTTTAGTATTGTCTCTCTCCATGCGAGATAGGGCAACTTTATCATGGAAAAGCAGAGATATATATGTACAAAAGTCGGCTGTCCTACACTTTGCTGAACAATATCCCCTTCAAGAAATTATGCAAGCCTTTCACAGAATTGAAGTTTCTAGATGCTAACCATAACTTGGTATGATCTTATAAATATTGAGCTCTGGTTGAATCGGACTATGCAGTTCCTCACGTCCCAAAAAGGAAGTTCTTAACATTGCTGACAAATCTTAACTCACAGGGTAGTAGCTTATAGAATTAAGTTGTTCATCTAAGACATGTTCATGCGGATGAATGGAGCCCTTCTAGTAGGACATAAGTGTTCGTCTGGTAACAGTTGATCTAGGTAAATTTGTTGTCATGCGTCTTTACTTTATGCAACAGGAGATGCCGCTCCAAAGGACCTTAACATTAGGGTTAGAACTCGTTGCTCCTTTCAGAATGAAGTGGTTGTCAAAACATTGATGTGGAAGGAATCGTACATTTGACCAGTGTATATCGTTGAATATAGACTATGCCGTCTCTCTCATTGCCACCCAGGTACTTTAGGGTGATGCTTGGTCTATTAGCTGTTACACGCGAATCCCGTCCGGCATTCAATAAGATATCAATGGTGATCTTTGTCACGTCCAGGAGGCCATCCCTTATGCGACCAAATCAACTTTCTCCCGACTTATAATACCGTCTCATCGCGGTAATTGAAATTAAATGGAACCAAGTAGGAATCTTGATCTTATATCTTAGTTAATTTTATTAGTTCAACTGTCTTCTCAATTTCTTCTTAATACACTGGTCTGACACTCTACACTTCTCCTAATCAGTAGCAACTTCAATCAGTTCCAATGAGAAGGCCTCTTTAAGGCGTCAGTTTCTTATTAAACTCATGTATGGTTCCAAAAAAAAAGCTTACATATACTACGGTGTTATCTGCTCCCACTGGCATTATTATTCAATATGGTATCCATTTATTTTATTTATTCAACTGTTATTAGTTGGATCGCTGTAATCCTTCTTCATCATTACTCCTAGACCCCCGCGCAAACATTGTCTTTGACGTGACTAATTACTTAAAGTTCTGCCCTTTTGAACACCCTGTTAGTTAGAATTGTCTTAATTATTCACTGGAGTTATCTGCGTTGAGTGGATTGAGTCACCTTATCTAGATTTCCACTCTAACTCCAGGATCTAGACTGCCCAGATCTTTTATGAAAAAAAATTATATCTAAACACTATTATCTTTGAAAGAAACCACATATCTGATTCATGAGCGTAATCGGAGCTTGCCTCTATAAAATAAGATAATTATAAGAAATCTGAAATTTTATATATTGAATCACCACTATTGGAATATCTCTCTCGTTTTCTCAATGGGGAGTGGGTTTTAATCAAAGGAGATGCTCAAACCCATACCATCAGAATACCATGACTTTTGTTGATATATATTCTCTTACATTTGCCCTGACAAAGCAATCCTTCTCCCGTTAGTAAAGAAAGAAAATGCTAAATATACACGGGCTTAAATTCGTATCTAAGCAGACCTTCTGCTGGTGGTTATTTATTGTAATTAGATGCTGACAATGATGTCTTTATTCGTCCTCATTCTAGGAAAGGTGCTTCAGGGAAGTGGACAGAATCGTTGGAGATTTCATAAAAGGAAAAAGGTAAATCTTAATTATGACATGTTGAATTTTATCGTGACTGTACCATCACGCAAATGCCTATATCGTAGGTTGTACCAAAAAATGTGGAAAGGTGTCGGAATTCTACACTCGAAGGATTATATTAACTAGGAAAACAACTCGGGTTATCGTGGTACTGGTACTCAAGTGTTTGCAATAAATGTTGCTATAAACTAGATATATGATTAAATATTAGACAGAATTTGCTTACAAGTACCAAAGGGATAAAGACCCAGTAAATATTATGAATTCAGTTGACCAATTTTTTTATTATAATCTAAATACTCTAAAAAGGGAGGCGATGAAACTAAACATTTGTCCTGGGGGAGGGGGTATACGCCCTTCGAATCAACAAGAAAATCTGAGAGATAAACATGTCGTTTTTCATAATAATCTAAAGCGCGATAAGTGAATATTTGCGATAACTAGATAGGAAGAATCACGATATGGGTTATTGAGGAAAAAATAAAAGAATTATCTTAAAGATGACATGTGGATTATTTGTATAATATTCAATAACTTCATACAAAAAAAAATGTTATTTATGGAACATTCCATCGTTTAAAATTCCATCGTTTAAAAAAATTAATGCATAAACATTAAAAGCTGGTAAAATATATAAATAAATTTATACTGCTTTATCACTTTAATGATTAGACTTGTGGTAAATAAGACTAAATAAATATAGTTATTAGCCATAAAGTTGGATGTAACATGAGCTGAAAGTCGGATGTTGTACGCGTCCCGTTGGCCGCCATTTTGGAATTTTATCGTGATTGTGCCGACATGTAAGCAAATATTGTAAATTATACCATATTGGGATAAAAAGGATGGTAAAATTCAACGACTTAAAGAAGCAAGCAAACTATTACTATGCTATCATAAGAATTAATAGAAATACGCTTGTCTAAAATATCAGGGGGGGGTTAATCTTAAAAAGAAAATGCACATTCATATAAAGTTAGCAAAAATAAAGAAAACAAAATACTGTTTTATTTCGTGTACACTACCGGGAATTTATATTGACTGTTACATATAAAAATGATCGTTACATAAAACAAATTAATATAGAGGTGTATGGGAAAGCATGACTAAGCGCGTCTACAATTGAAAATCGGAGCGGACACTTAAGTCTGAACATTACGTTCGTATAAGGACAAAAGAAAATAAAAAAATAAACAATTGAACTATCACAAAAGAGGAACTTACGCTTAATAATGACTAGCGAAATTGCGTCTAATTTAATAAAATCTGAACATTCTCAGGATAAAATAAAAATAAGAGAGATAAACAATCGTACTATCAAATAAAGAAAGAAAATCAGTATGAAATAACTTAGTAAAAATTAAAAAATAATTGGGAACATATATGAAATTAAATAAATCGCGTGACATATGCACATTTCTCTTTTAAATTAGATAAGAAAATAAAAGGCTTCAAATCTTTATATTTATATTGATAACGCTCAATATCGTAAAGATAAGAGAGAACTAAGCGTACAATCGCATTAACAAAATTCAAAATATCTTCAGACTTATCAAGTGGAATCATTTTGTTGGATAAAAAATAATTGAAAAATAAAATTATTAAACCTTGAAAAATAAGTCGTATTGATCTAACAATTTAAAAGATAATGGTGAAAAACTAAAAGAAGATGGAATATTCAAGAGGGGAAGTCTTCCCACAATTGTGGGAAGAGGTAGCAAAAACCGACCTTTTCAATCAGATGCTGGGAGTCAACTGAACTCTTAGTTGTTTTCTCCTTCCCTGCTATTGCGAACACATGTGTTTTTCATGTGTGGTCCCCAGAATACCTCTATTTCCATCCCCTTTGCACACGTGTTCCCCTCTCCACATGCGTCCCTGAGGGGGGGGGGGGGAAGGTCCTAAATTTGGAGCCTGTGGGAAATTCTCAGGTTTCGAGGAAGGCATTGTTTTTAGGCCTAAGCTCGTGTCCTAAATATCTTTTTTAAAAAAATAATATTCAGAAAATAGACTAAAGCATGAGTTTCTCACGCGCAAAACATTGTTTTCGATCCAATCCTCGCTTTGAAACAAAAAAAAAATACACTAAAGTGAACTAAATTTTAGACATTATACATATTTTTGAATAAAAGAGAGAAAATGACACACGTGCCCTGTATAGTGTAAATTTCAAAATAATATATGTGGTGATACGAAATTTTCTTAACCATATACTAACAATTTACTCAGCAAAATACATAAAGAGGTGTATAGACATGGCGCGTGTTTTTATTCTTAAGACTAACGTATTTCTTTCAAAATTAATACATGTAGTGATATGAAATTTCTTAACCATATACTAACAATTACTCAGCAAAGTATATAAAGAGGTGTATAGACATGGCGCGTGTTTTTATTCTTAAGACTAACGTATTTCTTTCAAAAATAATATGTGTAGTGATACGAAATTGCTCAACCATATTGTAGCGTAGAAATCAAGCCTTGAAATATCCTAAGATGTAAAAGTATTTATTGATGACGTCACAGCGACAAGTCGACAATTATTAACAAGTCAGCCAAACTATATACAGCTAGAGAATCTTAAGCAAGTAAGCAAAGAAATATTTTAAGATGATTTCACAAAAACAGATTAATATATATTTTTATAATCTGTTGAATATATTTTCATTGAATAATATTAAATTAAATAATAAAATATTTCTTCGCCACATAGCCTCCTCCTATAAAGAGCATCGACCCGATGCTCAGAAGGAGACTTACATCCTCAGTCTCAAGGCTCGAGAACGGGTGATAGGGCCTGAGATCTCTTCGCGGGTCTGTGGTTGTTGTGTTCGTTCAGTGGGGATGTCTTCTTCCTGGAAGTTTGTCGAGTCATCTTCTGGGTCCTCTTCTAGCTGGTCCTCCTGGTCCTCTGGGTTTAAATAAGGTTTCATCCTACCAATGTGAACTAAATCTTTTGTTTTACGACGACCTTGCTGGTTTCCGAATGTTTCAACTTCATAGGTCACATCAGATATTTTTCGGGTTACTTTGTATGGGCCGAAGTAACGTCTCATTAGTTTTTCCGAATATCCCACTTTACGCACAGGAATAAAGATCCATACAAGATCTCCAGGCTGATAAATTATATTTCTGTGATGGGCGTCATAGCGATGTTTATTGCTACCTTGAGATCTCATGGAGTGGATACGTGCCAGTTTTCGTGCTTCTTCGGCTCTTGCCCCTAGAGTTTGGATGAAATCGTCGTCTTCTGGCAATAACTTGGGGAATAACACGTCAAGTGGAGTCTCGGCTTCACGCCCGTGTACAAGGAAAAATGGGGTGAACCCAGTAGACTCTTGTTTTGCTGTGTTGTATGCAAATGTAACGAATGGAAGAATCCTGTCCCAATCTTTATGGTTGACATCTACATACATGGACAGCATGTCTGCTATGGTCTTATTCAACCTCTCCGTGAGTCCGTTTGTCTGAGGGTGATAGGCGGTCGTCTTCCGATGGGTTATTCTGCACTGGTTGTTCAGATCACTTATCATTGAAGATGTGAAGTTCCTTCCTCTATCCGTGATTAATTCCCTCGGCGCGCCGTGCTTTAAGATGACATCTTCAATGAAGAATTTGGCGACTTCCATGGATTCACTTGTGGGTAGAGCTTTAGTTATCGCATATTTCGTTAGGTAGTCCGTACATACAATAATCCAACGGTTGCCACCTTCTGATGTTGGAAATCTCCCCAGGAGATCCATTCCTACCTTTTCAAAGGCAACTTCAGGAACAGGTATTGGCTGTAAGTGCCCTGAGGGGAGTTGGGGCTGATGTTTACGCCTCTGACAATCTGAACAGTGTGCCACATACCTTCTAACTGTTCTATACATTCCGGGCCAGTAATACTTTTTTCTTATTCGGTCATAGGTTTTAGTAAATCCGAGGTGACCAGCCGTGGGTGAATCATGGAAATTTTTCAGTAATTCCTGCCTTAAATGGCGTGGAACCACCAAAAGCCATGGTTTCCCCATTGGATCATAATTTTTTCTGTAGAGCGTGTTATCGATTTTTACAAAGGAATTATTAGGAGAACTTTGTAATTTGTCAGCGATTTTTCTAATAGCTTGATCATTCATCTGCTCTTCGCTGAAGTTCTGCAAAGTCACTATGCTTGGAATATCTTCCTCCATATCTTCACTGTATTCTAATGGACTTCTTGATAAGCAGTCTGCGTCCTGATGTTTCCTTCCGCTCTTATACACGACAGTGACGTCAAACTCTTGCAGCCGAAGTGCCCATCTTGCTAACCTCCCACATGGGTCTTTGAGGTTGGTCAGCCAGCACAAAGAGTGGTGGTCTGTAACAATAGTGAACGGCTGTCCAAAGACATATGGTCGGAATTTATTGATAGCCCAAATGATGGCAAGGCATTCCCTTTCTGTGGTTGAATAATTTTTTTCTGCCTTATTTAAGGTTCTGGATGCATAAGCAATGGCTCTTTCCTTTCCCTTTTGTATCTGCACTAATACTGCTCCTATTCCGTAGTTGCTTGCGTCAGTGTGTATTTCGGTTGGGGATGAGTAATCAAAATGTCCAAGAGCGGGTTCGGAAATTAACGCTGACTTGAGAGCTTCAAATGCATTTTGCTCTTCCTGGTTCCAATTAAATGCTGAGTCTTTCTTCAAAAGGTCATTCAAGGGTTGGGCTACGTGGGCATAATTGGGTATGAAGCGGCGGTAGTAGGATGAAAGGCCAAGAAAACTTCTAACTTCCTTCAATGACCTTGGCGTAGCGAAGTCGCGGACTGCTCGAATCTTTTCTTGGTCGGGACGAATTCCATTTTCACTCACCTCATGTCCAAGAACCGTGATAGTTTTTGCACCAAACTTGCATTTCTTGGAATTGAGACATAATCCGACTTTCTTAAGGCAATTTAATACAAGTTGAAGGCGTCTTAGGTGTTCTTCAAAGCCATCTGAAAAAACGATGATGTCATCGAGGTAACACAAGCAAATGGTCCACTTAAGACCCTTCAGAAGATTATCTATCATTCGTTCGAAGGTAGCTGGAGCATTACATAACCCAAATGGCATTACTTTGAACTCGTACAGTCCATCTGGAGTTATGAATGCTGTCTTCTCACGGTCCGATTCTTCTACGTCGATTTGCCAGTACCCTGATTGGAGGTCCATGGAAGAATAAAATCTAGCTCCCCGTAAGCAGTCTAAAGTGTCGTCGATCCTTGGGAGAGGGTAGACATCCTTTTTTGTTATTTTGTTAAGGCGGCGGTAGTCGACGCAGAATCTCCAGCTTCCATCCTTTTTTCTTATCAATACTACAGGCGAGGCCCACGGACTTTCAGAGGGCTGAATGATGTCAAGTTTTTCCATCTTGTTTACCTCATCCTGAATAATTTGGCGTTCTCTTGGTGCAACTCGGTAAGGTCTTTGTTTGGTCGGTAGGTGGTCTCCAGTGTTAATTCGGTGTTTAACATTGACGTCCTTGAATTGTTTTCTTTTACTAAATTCGAAAATATCCGTATAGTTTTTTAACAAATTTCTTAATTTTTCTTTTTGAGATTCATCAAGTGAATCATCTATAAAAAATTCCGAGATTTTTGGGTCTTCAGAATGCTCCGCCTCTGTTTCAACTTGGTTACAATCAGCTAGAGTACATAATTGACTATCTTCGATGACAGCACTATCGGCTACATGCATCCCTTGTGGGATTAGTTTCGGATATGGACTCCAATTCACCACCCAAAGTTTACCTCGGTTATTGGTAAGTGAAATGACAGAGGAGGGAGCCGTTAGTTCTCTTTCCAGTAATAGCTCTTTTCGACATTCTGCCACCACAATTGCGTCATTAGGAATGTCACGACTTGCTACTTCTATTAACTGAATAGAGGCGGGTTCGATTCTATATTCCAATTCCGAGTAGAGAGGTGAGCTGTTCTTAGGGGTATCCTCAAAAAGACATTTTTCTAAGAAGAGTGTGTCGTCAGCTGAATCAATTATCGCCCTAGATAACTTCAAAAAGTTCCAACCAAGAATAACTTCGTGACTACATTCTTCCATAACGACAAATTCAAAGCTTTCCTGTAGTCCATTCAAGTCCAGTTTCAGTGTGCAGCGTCCTTTTGGTCTTACAATTTTACCGTTGGCTACTCGTAATGTGACGTCAGTTTCGGCAAACATTATTTTTCTTAGTTTGAGTCTGAACCTCTCAGAAATGACAGAATATGAGGCTCCTGAGTCGACGAGGGCACGCGTCATTTTTCCTTCTATTTTAATGTCTATGTAATTTTCTTTTAATTCTAATGTGGTCGACAAGGGAGGATTTATAAATTTTGCGGCCTTACCTCCAAAATAGGACGCATCCTCTAGTTTTCCTGACGGGGACGGCGAGGCGACTGGCTGGGTCTTCTATCAGGAGACGAATATTGTCCTTTTCGGCCAGTGTAAGGAGAGGGGCTTCGGTAGCGGCGTCTATTTTCTCTTGGCAGGTCGTCGTTGGGCTCTTGGCTGCTCCGAGAATTATAGAATGTTCTAGGCTCTAGCCCATCTCTCTGCTTGTAATTCCAAGTTTGTTCTCCTTCATATTCTCTCCTCTTGTCACGGCAGTAGCGCACGACGTGGCCAGGGCGTCCGCAGTGGAAACAGATTGGCTTACCTTCCGTGGTTCGCCATTCGTTGGTATCGCGTCTTCCGTTTACTTGTTTTGGCTGCTGCGGTCTTATCGTTTGGGCCACATATCTATTATTATAAAATTCTCTGGGTCTTTCCTTCTGTGGGGAACTTCTCCTAGGCTTTGAGATTGGCGCCAGGGTTCTTCCAATCTCCTCCTTTACCATATCTTCGATGGTAGAAATTTTTGGTTCCTCTCGAGTAGAGCCTAATGCCCGCTGTACCTCCTCACGAACAATTTGCCTGATCATAGATGACAGATCTGCCCTGTCATCATGATCACTGAGAGATGCCACATTTGGTAGTCGCTCGTATTTGGTAGGGGTCACTCGCTTACAGTGTATGCTTTCAATGCGGCGACATTCGGTGACGAATTGCTCAGTGTTATGCACATCCCTTGGGATAAGTGCCTGGTAGAGCTCCTCAGCTATCCCTTTCATCAGATGGGATATTTTATCTTCCTCATTCATTTGTGGATCTACCTCTTTGCAAAGGCGCAGGACGTCTTGGATGTAATATTCGGTGCTTTCTCCTTTTAATTGTGCGCGAGTTTTGAGTATTTTCTCAGCTCGCAGTCTTGAGCTTTCATTTTTTCCAAATACATTTTCTAATTGTGACATGAACTCCGTCCATGTCTGGATGCTTTCCTCGTTGTTTTCATACCATTTGAGAGCAGTGCCAGTAAGATAGAAATAAACGTTAGCGAGACAAAGGGTTTCATCCCATTGGTTGTGCTTCGCCACACGTTCATACCCTTTTAACCAGCTACGGGGATCTTCAACACCCTCACCAGAGAACATTGAGGGGTTTCTAGGTAGATGTTGGACAAAAAATGAACCCACCTGAGTAGTTGCTTCTTTCTTGATGTTCATGGTTTTTTCTTCTTGCTCAACCGAGTCAATTTTCCGTTTTTTTCTGAATGGGTATCGATCCAGCTTCTTCACCAGTTGTAGCGTAGAAATCAAGCCTTGAAATATCCTAAGATGTAAAAGTATTTATTGATGACGTCACAGCGACAAGTCGACAATTATTAACAAGTCAGCCAAACTATATACAGCTAGAGAATCTTAAGCAAGTAAGCAAAGAAATATTTTAAGATGATTTCACAAAAACAGATTAATATATATTTTTATAATCTGTTGAATATATTTTCATTGAATAATATTAAATTAAATAATAAAATATTTCTTCGCCACAATATACTAACAATTACTCAGCAAAATATATAAAGAGGTGTATAGACATGGTGCGTGTTTTTATTCTTAAGACTAACGTATTTCATTCAAAAAATAATATGTGTAGTGATACGAATTTTCTTAACCATATACTAACAATTACTCAGCAAAATATATAAAGAGGTGTATAGACATGGCGCGTGTTTTTATTCTTAAGACTAACGTATTTCTTTCAAAAAATAATATATGTGGTGATACGAATTTTCTTAACCATATACTAACAATTACTCAGCAAAATATATAAAGAGGTGTATAGACATGGCGCGTGTTTTTATTCTTAAGACTAACGTATTTCTTTCAAAAATAATATGTGTAGTGATACTAAATTGCTCAACCATATACTAACAATTACTCAGCAAAATATATAAAGAGGTGTATAGACATGGTGCGTGTTTTTATTCTTAAGACTAACGTATTTCTTTCAAAAAATAATATGTGTAGTGATACGAATTTTCTTAACCATATACTAACAATTACTCAGCAAAATATATAAAGAGGTGTATAGACATGGTGCGTGTTTTTATTCTTAAGACTAACGTATTTCTTTCAAAAATAATATGTGTAGTGATACGAAATTTCTTAACCATATACTAACAATTACTCAGCAAAATATATAAAGAGGTGTATAGACATGGCGCGTGTTTTTATTCTTAAGACTAACGTATTTCTTTCAAAAAATAATATATGTGGTGATACGAATTTTCTTAACCATATACTAACAATTACTCAGCAAAATATATAAAGAGGTGTATAGACATGGCGCGTGTTTTTATTCTTAAGACTAACGTATTTCTTTCAAAAAATAATATATTGTTACGACGCTTCTCAGCCGTCGATGTTTGCGTGCAAGGCCTCCGAGAAGACAATGTGAGTTCGTTTTGGATACAGCTTAGTGCTATAGATTTATTATCACAGCAACTTTAAAAGGGATATTAAGAACTATACAGGGGAGATAAACACTTGCTTTCAATGCCGCCCCAGGTAGGTTTCTCCTCGTCCTCCACTTGTTATTCCACACAGTCCCGGAGCCCACTTCCTGAAATGGAATGCGTCACACCACGATAGCGAGTCCATGTTCCGACGCCATCTTCCAACTGACGCCGTTCCAACTGTTTACCTTCTATTCTCGCGCACGCGTGCTCGCGCGGGCGTGCCTTGCCTCCCTTGGCTTTCCCACTTCTTCTCTTCTACTTTTCTGCATCGCTTCAATATGTAGTGATACGAATTTTCTTAACCATATACTAACAATTACTCAGCAAAATATATAAAAAGTGCATAGATATGGCGGTTTTTTTTTATTTAAGCCTAATGTAATAAAAAAATTAGCTTACAACGGTTTTTATTTTAAGCCTAACGTAATTTTTTGTATACTAACAATTACCCAGCAGAATACATAAAAAAGTGCATAGATATGGCGGTTTTTTTTATTTAAGCCTAACGTAATAAAATTTTTAGCTTACAACGTTTTTTTATTTTAAGCCTAACGTATTTCTTAATCTCAGGGGGTTGCAGGCCTACTTCTGACAAATTTTAATTTTATTAAAATTTGAAATTTTCGGGAGACTCTGCCCCACGCTGAAAGGCGCCAAAATGTTGGGACATTTTTTTAATGTCCTATTTAAGGACATTCCAACTTCGTGCCCGACCTAGCTCAGCAACAACAACATTTGTGTTTGCATACCAACTTGGATTAAACCTAGATACATACACAAAGGATACATGTCACACACCAAGGATACACACCTGTTTTGTATTTTAATTAAGGATAAAATATTACCAGAAAACACTTTAAATATTAAAACATTAAATTTTATTCAACTCGGTGAATTTACAACATTTCATTTTATGGGCAATTTTGGATGGGAACATAAAACCTATTTTCTATACCAATCCCTAAAACTTCATACAAAGGACAAAATATGAATTCTTCTTGCCTATAAAAAAATAAGCTAAAAATATATCTCTCTGACATATTAAATATGCCCTAAATTAATGGGAAAGATGTTAACATACCGTTCCTCCTGGATACCAGCGCTCCCTCTCCGATAGGTCCATTTCGTACGCCGCCCGCTCAAAAACTGCTGTTATTTTCAAAACAACGCCCCGAGGTAAAACGTTATCTTCCTACAGAGTAAAAAAAATAATATTCTTCGAATATAATTAAATAATAAAATATTATTATTTTTAAAAGAAAAATTTTGAAATAATAAAATATAAATGCTTATCCTTTGAGAAATCTATATATATAAAAATGAATGTCTGTCTGTCTGTCTGTCTGTGTGTGTGTGTGTCCTCTATGGATTCAAAAACCATACATCCAATCGCCGTGAAATTTTGGGATATTATGAGGTGTATCCCCGGAAAGGTTTACGAAAAATAATTTCTTGAATATCTTGAATATCCTTAGAGTTATTTGCAGATTTGTATATTTGCAGCGCTACCATTGAGACGGAGATAGGCTTAGTTTGCTGCTCCTGATGACCTTGGGTCATCGTGTGAGTCACAGCATGATGCTACAAAAACACTCTGGGGATTTTACAGCGTCGACAACCTGTAAGATTGCCTCTCTCATATATTATACTTTAAACATCTGCTTAATTAAAGCATTTTTCATTTGAAAGAGACTGCTCTCTTAACCCCCTTTAGACAACATTAAATGATATCCCGTGTCGATGATTTTGTAATGTATAGAATTAGGAAAGCAAAATTCAGGATGACACGGCTCACAGGGAACGGTAAAAAATGTTCACTTTATCGAGGAAATACAAAATTCGGGATGACACGGCACACAGGGACCGGGAAAAAATGATCACCTTATCGAGAGATTCAGGACCATGATTTTATTCAACTTATCGAGTATTTTTCAAGGGACCGGGAAAATATGTTCACTAGATAAAACGATTATTTTGTAATATAGAAAATTAGGAAATACAAAAATTCAGGATGACACGGCACAAGGGACCGGGAAAAAATGATCACTTTATCGAGAGATTCAAATTTACGAGTTTCAAATCATCAAAATATATCTTTCTTTTTTTATATGTTTATAGAGAATTGTTTTAACAAATGTTCGTTATACAAACCTTTACTCGGGTAAACCCGGGCGAAGCCGGGCACATCCGCTAGTGTTGCAATAAAATTTCTACATCTATTGATCTTTTATTTTACTCCGACTTTAATTCTACCCTGACGTTTTTATTTATTTTTAAGGCGTTAAAAAGTGTTTTTTCTTATATTTATTACAGATTTTTTATGTTCTCAACTATAGCTCTGTTTACTGAGAATTATTTTGTATTGTTAAATTCGAA
This sequence comes from Cordylochernes scorpioides, assembly GCA_030710605.1. NCBI lineage: Eukaryota > Metazoa > Arthropoda > Arachnida > Pseudoscorpiones > Chernetidae > Cordylochernes > Cordylochernes scorpioides. The sequence goes on along the minus strand of CP092885.1, from coordinate 2,242,744 downwards.
ATAAACGGCTGAATGTTGTGTATTGAAAAAATCAAAACTGTAAATTATATTTTTATAGGTGTTAACCAATAATCACCAGATATACCAATGTGTATCATTTTTATGTGTTAAACAGATTAAAAGATCCTCATTATCAATTTATCAATAACAATATGTTCATATATATACATTTAAATTATAAAAGGCATCTTCTGATCATTTATCCTCAGCAATGCCGAAAGCTCTTGCACATCTTTCCGAAATGACTTATATACATTGGAATCCAAACTTTCGGAATTTAAAAACTCACGAAAAATGCATGGTTTTGAGTTCTAAAATGATGACAAAAACGATATATAAAGAATATATTATCATAATTGTTGCTTCACCTCTACTATTATCAATATAATTTTATTATCACATTAAGTATTAATTGTTACAATAATATTTGTTGGTCAAACATTCACTCGGAAAGAACCTGAGCGAAGCCGGGTTTCTCACAGCTAGTTTATAATAATTTCTTCTTCAATAAATTTAAATAACTAGACACACCCATTTTATTTAGATATGTGTGTGATCGATTTTATTCATTTTAGAATAAAATAAATAATAAAGGTAAAATTATATTACCTTTCCTATCAAGAGATAATTTGGATTAGTAATAAAATTAATAAAATCTAACGTGTTTGCCCCTTTGAAATTTATATTTTATAATTTCTTCTTTAAGAAATTTTAAAAATAAGGAAATATGTCCAATCTATCTGGATGTGCCAGTAATTGGCTTTTATTCATTTTTAGAATAAAGAAAATAAATTTAGGGAATTTTTGAAATGGTAATATAACCCTTTTGGACATTTCATATTGCATGAAAAAAAAGGTGATTGGAATTAGTTAACATATGCACATATGTATATGGTTTGTATATCCTCCGCTGGACCTCTCTGCAATGGGCTTCGGGATCCTTGGACAGGGCCGATGTCATCTCCAGCTGGTCGCCTTCCCAGATTTCTGGTCTTTAAAGGCATATGTGTCGTCATCTCCAGCTTTCTGAACTTAAGAGCATCGTTGAGGTTCCTCGTTGGGGAATTCTCCATCTTTCTACAGCGGGTCTTGTAGTACACGCCCAGGGTTGCTTCTAGTCCTTCATTTTCCAATCCGCCTCGTTGTTGTCCTTCTGTGGAGGGTTGGCCGGTATCTTGGTCACGGTGCCACCAGTGTTACCTCCGATTGGGCGTCCTCCTCTGCTTCGACCTTTAGAGCACCGTCGGCCACCGTTGTGGGATCTCCATCTGGACACCAAACACTTTCGGCAAGACACTGTGTATATATATGATGTAAATGTTTACATCATTGTTGGGTCTATTTTGTGGAAAATCTGGCCCAACACTTTTTTATCTGGCACTAGAAAAGTGTCACAGACCATAAAGAGGACAGCTTGAACAGAAAATTTGGATAGACCTTTACATTGAAGAAGTTCCACCAGAAATCTCGAGATTTTCTGCCATTTTGAGACTATTTCTCTCTATAAATTTCTCTCTTAAAAATCTGTGCACTCCAGGAACCTAGGTTAACCAAATATGTAATAAATACTCAAATTCTTATGTTCACTACCAAATTTTTTTAAAATGAAATTTTGAGTCAAAGAGAATACATATGCTTATCTATAATTAATCCTTTAATGTTTTCGTCCTTTTGACTTTCAAAATTATTTCCGTAGATTTTCCATTATGAAAAGATCCTATTATATTAGATGTTGCACTAAGGGATAAATAACCGATTTTGACAATTTAAGTCAGCTTTTAAATTTCTTCCTTGAATAAATCCAAATTTTGAGGAACTGGAGGGGTATCTATTAACATTGTCTATATAAGAAATTTTATGTATAAATAAAATTCACACTTAATCATATGTTTCTATATTTATTATTTGGGATATATTATTTGAAAAATATTTTTACTATATACCTGTTTATATTTTGGAATACATAAAAAAAAAAAATTCTGCAAAAATTTGTGTTTATATTTTTACTACACATCTTTTCATTTTTAATATGATATTTATATTTTGCATAGATTATTTTATATTTTGTTCTCAGACTAAAACAAAGCAACATTTACTAGTATATTTTTCAAATACCGAATAAATTACAAAAACAGAGTGTTCATATCATCATTACTTTCGAACTTGATTTGTTGTTGAAAATAAAGTTACTAGCCAACCCGTAGTATTTGTTTAAAAAGAGCAATAAATTCAAATAACCTATGTTAAAATAAATTTTAAAAATTCTTATATATTGTTATTGTATTATAAATATATAGTTCTCTTAAGATGTCAACAATTTTAAAAGGCATTTCAAACGAACACTTTAAACTTGTATATAATAATAAGGCAAAATTAAAAGCTCTTTTTAAAATAAAGGCAACTGACTGTAAATCGTCAAAAAATTATTTTGATTTACATCTACACAAAGAAACTATAACTGCCAATTTATCAAAAGCTAAGGTAAGTCAAATTTGAAAGTCCAAAACATTAAATATTTACATTGCTATTTATTTAAATAATTTTTATGCTATTAGTTAATTTAAACCAAAAACACACTTGCCCCATATCAGTTGTGTAAAACGGATTTATAGAATATATATGATTCAGTTATACGTGGTACCCAAATCCAGCATGTAGTGACAGGGAAGTTGAAAGATGCCTTTTACTCTCTGCTAATGTTAATTTCTTATTGACTGATGGAAGAATCAATTTTTATATAGAATAACAAGGATACTAAGGCATGTTTATTCTTCCTCCACACTCTTGTTCTCCATAACTTTCATTGACTGATATTTAACCCTTAGTTACTGGCGCCTAATTTACTGATGTTAGTACTGGCGCGAGGTCTCGCAGACCCCAATATTCTACAATGAATAAAATCTTTGAAAAATAAAATAGAGATATAATTTTTGCCCGCAGCCAGATTAATACAGTCTCTAGTTTACAAATATATCAATTTATTATAAAAACTTACATTATTAATTATTTTTATTTGATAAAAGTGGTAATATGACAAAAAAATATAAACTATAAATATATACAAACAATTTCCTTAAAAATATAAATAAAAATCTGAATTATTCTTGTGCACACTTACTGCAAAGTATAGTTGAGTGTGTTCAGTATAAATGTGTTTAGTGCATTTAGCATATACAGTAAAACCCCTCTATAGTGAACCCCAATGGGACAGAGCTTTTGGTTCACTATAGCCACCGTTTGGCCTTTTTTTTTTTACTTTTCTAAATTTTTAGACAGTATAATTAAAAAACAGCCACACACACTGGAAAAGGCAGCCATTTAATAATGGTCACTTTGTTTTAATTCCCTAAATTGACCTATTTCTTTACAGTAATGCTGAATTTCAAAAGAAGTCATTTGATAATAGGTTCTTCTTATCATTAACCTACATGTTTATATATAAACCTATGTATTATTTAAAAATTAAGCCAAATCCCCTAGGCAAAGCTTTATTAATTATATATTTGAAAGGTATAAGAGTATTTTAGAACATCTTTCTCAAATAATATAATACTAATACATTATAAAGGACTGCAGCGTGTGATTATAAACAATACTTAAAATTATACCGCATAAGTTTCTTTTAATAAATATTGATTTTTCATAGAAAAGAAACTTATGCGGTATAATTTTAAGTATTGTTTATAATATAATACTAAATTTATTTGAAAAAATTTGTTGTTTGAAAGTGAAAAATAAAATTTGAAAATCAGAATTGTCTTAAAATATCGTTATTTCCATCAAAGGAATAAAGCTCCGTGTATTCTGAATCAAATGAAGATGAATCAAAAGTATCTAATTCAGAAAAATCTGACACAAAACCATGTTGGAAACCATGTTGATACAATAACGCGATCGGTAAAATTACGAATAAAAAACGTCAATTTACAAACACAAAATCGGTGCTAAAACGGCCGGCTTGGGGGGAATATCCGCGAACCCTGAATGAGTCATATACCTAACAAGAATTCCATTCTAAAAATAGAACTGTAGTGGTAGTTTTTGAGAATTTATAAGTCGATTTGTTTGTGGCCGTGAGACACGGGGAACTTCGGGGAACTGTTTTTTTTTTTTCCTTCCAATTCCAGTTTCCTCATATTCTTCCGAGGTATAGATTAAATTTTGTTTTTAACCTATTATTCAAACCATTTCTGGCTTTAAAATATTTGGAATTATTTTTTAGCCTAGGTTAAACTTGATATAGAACGCTTCTAAAAGTGCATGCTGCCACTGTTTTTTTTTTATTTTTTAGAACGCCATTCTTTGTTTCTTTTCTTCATTTTTGAAGCCTTTTGTATATATTTTTTCTATATAAAAATTGTAGAATGCAAAGATATTCTATTAAATAAAAGTATAATGTGTAAAAATTTAAACAACATACAGCAAAAATAGAATGTAAATAAAAAAAAACAATGCCGCTAATTTTTTGTTTTGAAATCGTGATCCGTGAACTGAAACATGATCAAAATTTTGTTGTATTAAAATTTTTTTAAATCGCCATTTTAAGTTCGTTATAAGCCTAGTATTTTAAATACATTTTATCATTTTGGGACCGAAAATAGGTTCGTTATAGGGGTAGTTCGTTATTTTAAAAATCGCAAAGTTCGTTATAACAATGGTATTTTCAATGGAATGGAATTGGGAATTGCCGTGGGTTCGTTATAAGGGAAGGTTCGCTATATCCAGGGTTCGTATTAGCGGGGTTTTACTGTATATATTTTTTGTAATTTTAGACTTTAGAGCAATCACAAAGTTGTCAACGCTTCCGTTTTGCTGACGATGACCCTGGCTGATTTTCTTTCAGAAGAAACACAAGAATTTTATATTTGTTAATTTATTATAACATTTTAGGAATTTGATTGTTGTGGCTCATCTGTAGATATGATTTTGATATCTTTTAGCAAAAAATATTTATTTTCCAGTTTTTGTATGTTTATGTATGTATTATTGCAATCTCTCTTCAATAAACAATTTCTTTTCAATATTTCCAAATTTGTGTTCCTTATATAAATAACCTTTGTACTAGAGCGCCATCTGTTATCAAATTATAAAACTATTTTAGAGGCGTAATATTCTTTTTAAAATAAAACAATTTCTACTGTCCTTACTGCGATGGAAAAATTAAAGGGAGGGCCTGGCTCATCAGTGGTGAACCCTCCCAGCGGTTTCGCCAGTTTAATCTACCATACCGCTGTTATATTGCATCGCAGTAAGGACAGTAGAAATTGTTTTATTTTAAAAAGAATATTACGCCTCTAAAATAGTTTTATAATTTGATAACAGATGGCGCTCTAGTACATTGTAACATCATTGTTCTAATAAAAGACACAATTTGATATTTGCGGAAGAGCGATTGCTCGAAGCATATTATATATTTATAATTATATTTAATTCTGCTGTCCTAAAAGCTTATGTCCATAGTTCTTCTAAAATACCCATTCCAAGAGTCTTACAACAGTCACCTATAAAAGGAAGTTCCAAAAATGCAATATAACAGCGGTATGGTAGATTAAACTGGCGAAACCGCTGGGAGGGTTCACCACTGATGAGCCAGGCCCTCCCTTTAATTTTTCCATCGCAGTAAGGACAGTAGAAATTGTTTTATTTTAAAAAGAATATTACGCCTCTAAAATAGTTTTATAATAAATAACCTTTATTGAAACATTGATGAGATCAGATCACAATGGCCATCTCCTCCTACTTACTGTGTAATTTTTACCCCATGGATCAACTACACCTGATTTTGTTTCATTACATTTATATTATCCCTGGTGTATATTTTCCCCTATATTCAGAATCTGTTTGTTTTGTGAAGTATATGATTAAAATAAATTATTTGGACTTTTTTGGTACATATGAAACCAGTGTATTCTCTTTTTTGAATCCAAAGATGGAATAGTGAGTTGAGAACGTAGCTTTTGTAGCAAAAAATTGGGGGAATTTTCTTTTTGTTTGTATTCATTGTTCCTACAAACCTAAGTCAAAGTCATAGATAAAGGATATAAATTATTGCAGAGCTATAAGGTAGCTTACCTATTCCCCCATGCTTGAAAATTTGTTACGTTATTACTCGCGCGGGGTCCAATGGACCCCATCTCCATTTTATTGTCTATTATAGGGCAACAAAATTAAGTTAATATAGGTTTACATATTCATTGTCTTATAAAATTAAGCTACCAAAGGTTTGATCTCCAAATGTTTTATAGAATTCCAGATATTTAATGAAATAAGTGTGTCTGGGGTCTATCAGACCCCGCGCAAGTACTTAGGGGTTAAACAAGATAACAGATAAGGAAAATAGTTTTTTTAAGTCAACTTGAAATATTCTTCTTTGAATCAAAAGTGGATTTTTTTTTTTAAATATAATTAAAGGCATATCTGTAAATATAATTTATATTTCCCCTTTCTTCCATTCTATTAATTTAAGCGCATGTCTTTTGGATGAAAAAGACTTCTTTGAACTGTCTTTTGTAGTAATTTTTTTTCATAATCCAGTGTTCTTGGGTTTTCTAAATTGAATTTATTGTGTCCTGTGTCCTTTCTGTGTTCTACAAGAGCAGAATTTTGAATTCTATCCCACTTCAGAGCATATCTATGGTTTTCCATCCTTTCTTTTAATGTTCTGGATGTCTGTCCCACATAGCTTTGATCACACTTAACTTTATAGATCAAACATGCTCTATCTGCTTATTGGTTGTTCTTGTGCTTGTTTATGTATTGTGAGAGAGTATTACATGGTTTCCATGCAATTTTTATTTTTTCATATTTTTTTAATATATTGGTGAAATTTCTTGCAAGCCTTTGGTTTGTTTATATATGGCAGTGTTATAAATCTGGTTTCTTGGTTTTTGCACTTAATATTCTGAATCAAAGTATTATTTTCATACTTTTCATTCATATCTTCTATTATTTTGTCTATCAATTTAATAGGAAAATCTTCCTTGATTAGGTCCTCCTTGTGCTGCTAACCTCTTCATTTCTCTTAACCACATCATTGATGAGTGCAAAAGTCCTATATATAAGAGTTTTGACCAATCCCACTTTTTGACTAAAATGATGCTGTGAACTATAGCTCTAATAAGTTCTATAAACACAAGGTAATAAGACCAAATCCAAATAAATTTAATCGGGTAAACCCGGGCGTTGCCCGGGTCATTCGTCTAGTAGATTATAAAAACAAGGTAATAAAACCAAATCCAAATAAATAAATAGTGTGTGACGTTTCGGTAACAACGCTGTTACCGAAACGTCACACACTATTTATTTATAAAACCTACCAAATATTTCACATTAGAGCAGTTATTATATAAATATTTATATTATATGTGTTATTAAGCGAACTATTATTAATAAAATATTGAGAAGATTTAGATTTTAAACGTATTTATAACCTTTTAGTACTTGATAGAGGGCGCTGTTCGTGAGCTAAGTAGAATAATTTGAATATATAGTTTTAATAATTGATTTATATATTTTTTAAAATAGCCTATCGTCTTCCCTGTATTTTTTACCTATGTATGGAAATTTTGGTTTGAATTAGTGAACTACTGCGAATTTGTATACCGGACATACAAACCAACATACAAACATTCATTTTTATATATATAGATAATCCAAATTGTGCCAATTCCAATAAGTTCCTGTATGTGTTGTAGATAGAGGTGGAAATAATATTGTTACTATATGTTAATTTCATGTCCAGGAAATTGATTGATCTATTTTTATCCATAGAGTAATGGATGACAGGTTGTTGAAGGTATCCAATATTCTTTGTTCATTTCCCTGATTAACCCTGAACTGGACGGGTGAATTTTTCTTAGTAACTGGACGGGTTGGGTAGATTCAACCCACTTATGTTACTTTATGAAATAAGCGCTAAATAATGATTGAAATCAATATTTTAAAAAATATTTAATTAATATATAGTTAATATACAGATTTTGACTTTTAAAAATTCTGAATATAATCTATTTACAGTTTTCACAAATTTATAAGAAACGTTTTTGCAAACGCTTAATTGACATACAGAGCAAAGGGTTTTTAATTTTTTACTGCGTTTTTTATGAACATTTGTAGCACCTTTTTGGAGTATCAGATTGTTGTGGCATCGTAGTTTCACTTGGTTTACTTGAACCATCATTCTTCTTGAATTATTGTCTGTAATTCCAGTGGGAGAGAATTCAGATTACGTGTAGCCAGGTGTTCATTAGTCAATGCTCTCCCAAGATCAACAATGAAATGACTCCTTTCTTTTTTTACCCTTTTTATCAATCTGATAACCGATTTTTTTTTTTTTTTTTGGGAATATAGGAGACTAAAGTGGTTGTTCCAGAGAAACCAAAAATAGATGTTTTTGATTCTCTATTAGGGTGCGGTTGAAATTGTGGTGAATCTAAGGTTTGTCCTTTCTCATCATTCCTAAATATGTAAGGCCATGTTCTTTCAACTCATCAACTAATTCTACTGAAGTGAACCAATTGTCTGCTGGAATATTTCTTCCAAAGTGTGGTCGACTAATCTCTAAAACATATATATTTTGGGTTGGCAGGGATAGTTCTCTCTGTTGACTTGATTGATTATTCTACTTATCCAAAGAAATAAGTGTTATTTTATAAAAGGAAGCTAAAATTAGCGGAAGATAGAGACTCATGTATGAGCCACGAGCTAACACTGACACGAAAAATTCTCACGCTTCTGGACGGGCTGGGCAGATCCGCCCCTACATGTAAATTTAACTCCTCTCCCAAAACTGAAATTTATAAACGATGGATGGAAAATGTTTGTATCATTGTAAAATTAGAATACACGAAAGCTGGTAGCTCTAGATAAACGAAAAATATATATTTTCCTATATTAAGTTTATGCATGGGCAGAATCTACCCAACCCGTCCAGTTAAGGGTTAATAATTAAAATAGTCATCCACATATCTTCTAAAATAGTAAATATCATTTTTAAGAGAATTCAGAGCCTTAATTTCTAATTGGCCTATAGTAATGCATTTGGGGATAATGGACTTCCCATTGTTGCACCTTTCATTTGAAGATATACGTATTTGGTCATTATAAATAAAATATGTTGTTTTTAAACAAAATTCTACTGCAATTAAAAATTCAGATTTTGGCAAGTTATTTATTTTTGACTCTTTATCACAAGGTTTAATGTAATTGTGGGTATAGGGATTGAAGAGAGAGAGAGAGAGTAACCATTGATTCAACATCTAATGATATGATTCTTTGATTTCCATTTAGCTTCATGTCAATAATGTCTTCTTTGAATTCATAGGAGTTAACAATTTCATTTACATTAAAATATTGGTAGATTTTTAATTGTTGTGATAACCATTTTGCCAAAGCATATGTTGGTGAAGCTCTATTGTTTACTATTGGGCGTAATGGACAGTTAGACTTGTGGACCTTTGGAGCACCATATATATTGGGAACATGTGCATCATAATTCTTCAACTTGGTTAAATAAATCAAAGAGTATTGATAAAAAATTGACTTCCAAACTTAAAGACCTGCAAACAAAATATGTAATAACAAAATATGACAAGGGAAATGGAATTGTTTTAATGAAAAAAGAAGACTATAAATAAAAAAATGCTTTCTTTATTGAATAACAATGGCACCTATTCTCCTATACAAAATGATCCAACAAAAAAACTTTAAAAATAAATTGAATGCCATACTTAAAAAAACTGGAGAAAAAACAAATATATTAATTACAGGCTTTTAAAATGATGAAAATTTTTATTATGATAAAACCATTTTTATTCTTTTGTCTGATGATGGTAACAACACTATTACTGAAACGTCACACATTATTTATTTATTTGGATTTGGTCTTATTACCTTGTGTTTGGCCTTATTTTCTTTTAGTCCCTTGTATAAAATCACTTGAAAGATGAAATCCCATTCAGGGAATAAGAGGATCTTGTAAAAATATTCTTTCTCTCTTCTTTCATATCTCCACTCAATCATATTAGGGTATCAAGTTGTGACCCTTCATGGTATCTGTTTGACAACCATCATGATTGGGTGAAGTAGAATGTGTCTGCCTTTGTCATCAAGACTGGGAGCACTACTCAGTGGCAGGCCGACTTAGCTCCAAACGAAATGGCCGCCTCTGACATGAGGAACAGACGCCATGTGCAGCCGCTCCTAACATGGAGTACAAACGCTGCTCATCCTGTATCCCTGGATTAGAAGCCCTTACAGGGTACTATCAGCCGGGCCAGCTGAACCCAGGTTTTTAGTGAGCTTGTTACTGCTCCCCCTCCTCCTTTTTCATCCGGGCTTGGGACCGGCAAAGGCGAAGTTAAAATATAATTGCCTTAAGCGTGTTATAGTCAACCGTTACTCCTGTATAAGGTCTTCAAGGCCTGAAAGCTCGAGTTATTTAAATTATATTTTTGTAAGACACTCTTCCCTAGATGTGATTCTTTCTCTAGTTAGTTTTAGATGGATTACATTAGGTTATTTTAAGTACAGTAGAACATACTCCATGAGAGGACACTCACACTGGAGGACACATCTCTATAAAGGACAGTTTTCATCGCCAAAAATACCATTTTTACTAATTAGAGACTCTTCGGTAAGAAGACACCTCTCCCTAAAGGACACTTTGGCTCTGCAACTAGGTGTTGTCCTTTACAGAGAGGTAGTTCTACTGTATTTAGCAACTCTCCAGTAAGAGGACACCTCTCCCTAAAGGACACTTTGGCTCTGCAACTAGGTGTTGTCTCTTACAGAGAGGTTTTACTGTACAAGGTAATAAGACCTAATCTAAATAAATAAATAGTGTGTGATGTTTCAGTAACAGCTTTCTTATCATTGTCAGACAAAAGTACTGAATTAAATTACCTAGTGATAAAGCACAATTATAGCTATGTGGGGGCTTAGAGACTACATTCCAGCCTGCTGGATGACGCACCGCGCCGTCAAGAAAAACAAACAAGCAGCGCCATAAATCAGGAGATGACGCCAGGGCGGCACAGCAGTGGAAACCAGAGTGTGCATTCTAGGGTGTTGTGCTTTTTGTCTTCCCATATAAATGTAGCTAATAAGTAATTCCAATAAAACACTAACTTTGAAATACTTTCTGGGCCATTGCTGGACTAATAAATCGACACACCACATTGGTGAGCCGGACGTGATTGAAAAGAAAAAGCATACGAAGATTTCAAGAGATAAAGAAATGCAAAAATTGATTCAAGCTTGAAAAGAAGCATCATCCAAGATATCGGGATATCATCTCAAGACTAAGATAAGTTTTTATATTATCTTCCTTTTTATTTTATCTCAATATTTTTTTATTTTTAACTTTATCTCTAAATATATCTAGCTGTTGTGTCGAATTTTAAATTTAAATAAAATGGCAACAGAAAATAAGCCTAGCGATACCTCAGAAATATGCAAAGTTAGTGTTAAAATACCGCCTTTTTGGATTGAAAAACCTGAAATATGGTTCTTCCAGGTAGAAGCACAGTTCAAAATAGGTGGAATTATTCAGGAAGACACTAAATTTAATTATTTGATCTCCCAATTAGAACCTAAATATATAGAAAACATTTGGGACATAATTAATAGCAAAATCGACAACAAGTACTCTGAATGTAAATCACGACTACTTGAATTGTTCAGAGAAAGTGAAGGGTTGAGAATTAAAAAGTTAATTTCTGGTATAGAGCTCGGAGACATGAAGCCGAGCCAGTTATTACAAAAGCTCAGATCCCTCGCAACCCCAGGTATCTCTGACAATTTAATAAAAACTTTATGGCTCGATAAATTGCCCACATCTATAAAGAATATACTTATTGTAAGCGATGAGGACATTAGCAAATTGGCCATAATGGCCGATAAAATAAATGAAATAAACTCTTCCAAAGAAATTTTCGATGCGGAAGTGTCTTCTCCCCCAACAGATCGCTTGATCGCCAAATTGGAAGATCTTGAACGGCAAGTGTCCATATTGAGGCTGGAGAGATCAAGATCTTGTTCCAAAACTAGGAATCAGTCAAGGGCGAGAAGTAATTCTCAAAGATCTTTCAATACAAAAAGAAAATATTGCTATTACCATTTTAGATTTGGTCCTAATTGCTTACAAAATAAATGCAGAGGCCTCCGTGCAGTTGGAAAGAGTCGGGAAAACTTCAACCGGCGGACAGAGTAGCAACAAACTCTTCCACCGGCATTCAGGATTGTCGCAATCTCCGATTATTTGTGACGGACAAAAACACGGGATTGCGCTTTTTGGTGGACAGTGGCGCTGATATTTCTATAATACCACCAAAGGATAAAATTAGGATGCCTAACTCTGATTATAAACTTTATGCAGCCAATGGTACAGAAATTGTTACCTATGGAACAAAGGTTAGAAATTTGGATATCGGACTTCGACGTCAATTCCAATGGCCTTTTGTAATCGCCAATACCAACAGAGCTATAATAGGAGCAGACTTTCTGAACAACTTTGGATTGGTAATTGATATAAAAAATAAACGCCTAATTGATGGAATAACTAATCTTTCCATAAGAGGCGTCATTCAGTCAATCTCAGACATGGGAAATATTAGCACTCTAAATTCATCATCCAAGGTCAGCGCTATCCTAACCAAATATCCTAACCTATGTAGGCCACCATCAGATTTTGTGAAGCAAAACATAGCGTTAAGCATTATATTCCTACAAGAGGTCAGCCAATTCACTCAAAAGCCCGTCGCCTAGATTCACAGAGATTAACTCTTGCTAAGGCAGAATTTCAATATATGTTGAATAATGGAATAATTAGACCCTCAAATTCTCCTTGGGCAAGTCCACTACATTTAGTTTCAAAAAAGGACGAGTCAATAAGACTTTGTGGTGATTATAGAAGACTCAATGCAGTTACACTTCCAGATCGTTATCCAATCCCTAGACTGGACGATTTTCACCACATCTTAAAAGGTACTCCTGTGTACTCAAAAATAGACCTGTGCAAGGCATTCTATCAGATTCCAATTGCTGAAGAGGATAAACCAAAGACTGCCATCATTACTCCTTTTGGGCTATTCGAATTTAATGTAATGAGTTTCGATCTTAGAAATGCTACTGCTACCTTTCAGAGATTCATGCATGAAGTCGTAAGAAACTTGGACTTTGCATTTGTCTACTTAGATGATATTCTGGTAGCCTCTAAAACGGAAGAAGAGCATTATAGCCACCTTGAAACCTTATTCAGCAGACTAAATTCCTATGGATTAAGAATCAATCTTTCTAAATCTAAATTCCTAGTACAGGAAATTGATTTTCTAGGATACCTAATTACCTCTCACGGTGTGAAACCACTCCCAACAAAGGTTAGAGCTATTTTAGAATATAAGAAACCAAAAACAGTTCATGAATTACGCATATTTTTGGGAATGCTAAACTTTTATCGTAGCTTTTTGAACAATGCCGCAGAGACTCAGGCAATCCTTCATGAATACTTGAGGGGTGCCAAGAAAAAGGATAGAAGCGAAATAAAATGGACTGAAGAAGCTGAAGTTCAGTTTGAACAATGCAAACAAGCCCTAGCTAATACAGCACTGTTAGCCTACCCCGATACTGAACTGCCTATCTCACTCTGTACAGATGCTTCAGATCGGGCAGTTGGATCAGTTCTCCAACAGCTTGACAATAATACATAGAAACCAATAGCGTTTTTCTCTAAAAAATTAAATCCTGCTCAATGCAATTATAGTACATATGATAGAGAGCTTCTCGCAATATATTTGTCTATCAAATTCTTCAAGCATCTGCTTGAGGCACGTGAATTTACAATTTTGACTGACCACAAACCTTTAATTTACGCATTCAAACAAAAAAAATGGAAAAGCTTCTCCTAGACAATTAAGACATCTACAATACATCTCCCAATTCACTACTGACATCAAGTACATAAAAGGTACTGACAACATAGTCGTCGATGCTCTGTCCAGAGTTGATGCTATCACAACCATCGACTATGAAGAGATTGCCAAAGAACAAACTGGTGATTCAGAACTACAAAACCTGATATCAAAGAATACCTCTCTAAAATTTAAGCAATGCCCACTACAATCAGGCAAATTGTTATGGTGTGACGTGTCTACCAATAATATTAGACCATTCATTCCAATTAAATTCCGAATGATGGTTTTTAGGAACTTCCACGAACTCTCACACCCAGGCATCAAAGCTACCACTAAACAATTAACTTCAAGATTTATATGGCCCAATATGAATAAAGACATTAGGAAATGGGCTCAAGCTTGTGTCAACTGCCAAAAGTGCAAGGTGTCGATACACACGAAATCAGAAATAGGCAAATATCAAGAAGTGGATGAAAGATTTAGTGTTGTCCACATCGATCTAATTGGTCCTTTACCTCCATCGAATGGTAACATCTACTCTCTGACCTGCATCGACAGGTACACCAGCTGGATGGAAGTTGTTCCGCTACCAGATATGAAGTCTGAAACGGTAGCGAGAGCGTTCTACGAAAACTGGATTGTTAGATTTGGAGCACCGCATACAGTGATATCAGACCAAGGAAAGCAGTTTACTTCTCAGCTTTTCAAAGATTTAACAACGCTGTGTGGTATCAAACTTCGCCATTCCACGGCGTACCACCCTCAGTGTAACGGGAATATCGAAAGGCTTCACAGAACCATTAAAACTGCCATTCGTGCCCACAATAATATTAAGTGGACAGAAACGCTGCCAACAGTTCTCCTAGGCTTGCGTGCTGCTATCAACAAAGATAACAACCATTTTTTGTCTCAAATGGTATATGGCAAAACCATCAGACTGCCTGGCGAATTCTTTGATGATTCTAAACATCACCTGCATGCGGAAGAATTTGTTCAACAGCTTCAAAAGCAAATGGAATTGCTCAAACCCTTGAATGAAAAACATCATTCGAAGACTAAAGTATTTGTTCATAAAGATCTGAAAACATGTTCACGTGTATTTATCAGGACAGATCGAGTGAAGAAACCTCTGGAACCACCATATGAGGGACCCTTCCCAGTCCTTGATAGAACAGACAAGTATTTCACACTCAAAGTGAAAGGAAGAAATGTGACCATATCGATTGCGACCTGCTTACTTACTGGCAGATTCGGACAATCTAACTTCAGAACACCCTACTGCAGCAAGACCGATTGTTTAGGGAGCGCTGCCTTCTACATCGTCCCAACAGAATCCTGACCTACCAGATGTAGAGAAGTACACAGAATTCCAAGGAACAGGATCAGCACCAGACCTGACTAGGACAAGATCGGAGAGAATAATCAAGAAACCTGTGAGATTTAAGGAGCAATAGACTCTATTTCTCCTTATTTTATTTTCTTGCCTATATGATGATGTAAATATATTGTAATTAACCACTTTGTGCATAAATCGTGACTTCGCCACTGGAAGGGGAGTACTGTGGGGGCTTAGAGACTCCATTCCAGCCTGCTGGATGATGCACCACGCCGTCAAGAAAACAAACAAGCGGCGCCATAAACAAGGAGATGACGACTGCTGCGCCAGGGCGGCACAGCGGTGGAAACCAGAGAGGACCAGAATGTGCATTCTAGGGTGTTGTGCTTTTTGTCTTCCCATATAAATGTAGCTAATAAGTAATTCCAATAAAACACTAACTTTGAAATACTTTCTGGGCCATTGCTGGACTAATAAATCGACACAGCACAGCTACAAGAAAATAAGACCTAATCCAAATAAATTACTAGTGTGTGATGAAACGCTGTTACCAAGACATCATACACTATTTATTTATTTGGATTTGTGGTCTTATAACCTTTTTTGCAAGTTTTGTGGTTTATTTTTTAAAAGAACCTGTAACTTTTCTAACAAGAGGTCACCAGGAATGATATTGACTAGTGTTTGTGATCAGAAGGGCTGTAAAGTTTTGATGGAATGGCCATGCTGCACATTTCCAGAAATTTTTTAAAATGGTTTTATCAGCCATTTTATATTTCCTATGGCCATCCGGAAGTTCTGGTGTAATCCTTTAGACATGTTTAGATGTCATGATAAAAGGGGTCGGTGGAAGGATGGTCTAAACCATTGGTTTTCGACAGCTACGACCCGGGTTTGATTCCCGCATTGGGCTTTTTTTTTTTTCTGATTAAAAGAAAAATGCTTCAATGGCCCCCGATTCTTGCAAAAGTCCAACCCCACCAGCGAGTGCAAGCAACCAAACAGGACTCTGGCATATTTGTAAGTGCAAAGTCGAACTGCTTTTCACATGTGTAGACATGTGGTGCACTTACAGTAAAAGCAGTCGCCTACTTCTACCCACCATGATTATCATGACCTGTACCATGTGTACTAGGGATAAGCAAAAACAAAGATGTCATGGTAAGTTGAGAACATTCTCCTCTAAATCCATTACAAGTCCTTGAGCCTGCAGTACTTGGCTGCATTTTTAAATACATTTCAGTGTGAGGCTACTTCTTCCTATTCTTTTTGAGCCTTTCTCCAAACAAATAAAAAATAATGTGACGCTTCAGTAACAACATTGTTACCATCATCAGACAAAAGATTAAATGAGAAAAATACCACAGCATGATCTACTGTTATATCAAGAATACTTAATGTCTTCTTTATCTCCACTCAATCATATTACGGTGTCAACTTGTGACCCTTGATGGTGTCTGTTTGACAACCATCATGACTGGGTGAAGTAGAATGTCATCAAGACTGGGAGCACTACTCAGTGGCAGGCCGACTTAGCTCCAAAAGAAATGGCCGCCTCTGACATGAGGAACAGACGCCATGTACAGCTGCTAACATGGAGTACAGACTCATCCTGTATCCCTGGATTAGGAGCCCTTACAGGGTACTATCAGCCGGGCCAGCTGAGCCCAGGTTTTTTGTTACTGCTCCCCCTCCTCCTTTTTCATCTGGGCTTGGGACCGGCAAAGGCGGAGTTACTTAATGTCTGATGATGGTAATAACACTGTAACTGACACTGATGATTTTTTTGGATTAAGGTCTTATTTTCTTGTAGAAATTGTAAGTAGATTATGAAAGTTTTTGTTCCTGACTAAGATAAAAATTTCACCAGAAAGGAAGTTATGATGCAAGTTGTTACTTGTACAACTGGTGTGGCTGTGTTCTCAGCCAATAAGTGACGGCAGGATATACTTGGTCTTTACTTGCATTATTGGTACTTGTCTTCTTTCTTATCTCCACTCAATCACACTAAGGTATCAAGCTTGTAAAGCTTGTTGATGGTGTCTGCCGGGGATGAGTAAAGCTCATCAATGGATGAGTCAATACAGTCAATAATGTGTCTTGGGGTTGCAGGTTGACACTTAGTACATAGTGGTACTGTGGTACTTGTCTTTAATTCTACAATATATAAAATATCACATCAAAGAATATGCTAAAGTTAATGCATCAAAGTTTTCATAACCCAAGTAACAAGTTTGTATGCATGGTTGTCTCTAGACATCAATATCAATTACAGTATAACCTCGTTAATTTGACACTCAGCGATAATTCGACCATGTTCTGATGTCCCGACCTCTGGCCTATCAAATAACAAACCTTAATTTGACAGTATTAATAATATGACACTTCAGTGCCGTTGCGCAATGTCGCGAGTGTTCTTGTTTTTTTTTTTTAACGTGGGAATTTAAGCTTTGTGAGCTAATTAACAATATTTTATTGTTAAATTTAAGCATTAAAATATTTCAGTTATTTTAAAATTTACAAATAATTTCCTTTTAAATAAAATCTTTATAAAATGTAGCCACAATTGATAAGGCACAATTTGGATTATAGATTATAAACACAAGGTAATAAGACCAAATCCAAATAAATAAATAGTGTGACGTTTCGGTAACAGCGTTGTTACCATCTTCAGACAAAAGTACTGAATGGATACATTATGGATTATTTATATATTATTATACATTTATTTAATTTATTATATTTAATATTTTAATAAGGTCTGTAGAGTTAATATTTGATTATATTACTGAAAAGAAACACATTGCCAGTAAATTTATTTATTAAAATTATTTATGTTTCTATAATATGTATTAATGCCATTTTGTCCCGATACTAAAAGTTATTCATGAAAATAAAATAAAAGTACACACACAATGGTTTCAATTAATATCATTAATTTATGTTACAAAGCTATTTTAAAAAATATATTATTTCAGCGAGTTAGATGATTAGCTAATCATCTAACTTTAATTCAACACTTCCTTTAATTCAACTGTAAGCTCTGATCCCTTGGGGTGTTGAATTAAAGAGGTTCGACTGTATATAACGATGCATTAGCGCGCCATCTGTTATCAAAATTCCAAACTATTATAGACGTGTATGATTCTTTTAAAAATAAAACAATTTCTACTGTCCTTACTGCAATGGAGGGTTCACCACTGATGAGCCAGGCCCTCCCATTAATTTTTCCATTACAGTAAGGGCAGTAGAAATTGCATTATTTTTAAAAGAATCATACGCGTCTATAATAGTTTGGAATTTTGATAAATATCAATGTAATCTTACGTTCACATTTCCTAAGACTTGTGAGCTATTGTGAAAGTTCTTGTTGGAATAGCCACGATCCAACACCAACACAGACTCACTGATATTGACAAATTCACTGATGGAAACAAAGGTGGAGGAGGACTGAAATAATGGCCATGTCTGGGTTGTGACTGTATCATCCCAAGTTGACCAAACCCTGGGTGGTGGATATTCATCCTACCCCCACAACAACAGCCATCAGCCAATTTATCTCCTGTGACCTTCTAATAGTTCTGGTTTAATCCTTTAGCCATGTTTAGATGTCATGGTATGTTGACATTCTCCTCTAAATCCATCACCTGTCCTTGAGCCTGAAGTAGCTCATGTTCCTCTGGATAAGCTGCCTGCAGTACAGTAAAACCTCCATGAGAGGACACTCGCGCTAGGGGACACCTCTGTACAAAGGACAGTTTTCATTTACAAAATTAGCATTTTTACTATTTAGAAACTCTCCAATAAGAGAAAATCTCTCCCTAAAGGACACTTTGGCTTTGAAATTAGGTGTTGTCAGGGAGGTAGTTCTACTGTTCTTGGTGATTGATGGCTTGTGTTTCTGTAGGCCGAGGTGCTCTATTGCAATCTCCCACACCAAAATATTCCTTTTATTTTTTAATTTATCTTCAAATAATTTAATTATATAGTTATAGCCTTTTTTTTTTTTTTTTTGGCAAACATTCTCTCAGGGAGAAGCCAGGAGACATTTGGCCAGTATACATACAGTAGAACTACCTCCCTGACAACACCTAATTGCAGTGTCCTTTAGGGAGAGATGTCCCCTTACCAGAGAGTTACTAAATAGTAAAAATGGTAATTTTGACAATGAAAACTGTCCTTTGTAGAGAGGTGTCCTCTAGTGTGAGTGTCCTCTCATGGAGGTTCTACTGTATTTAGTTCAACAAAATTAAGATAGATGGAAATTTTGACTGGAGGAAATTTATCTAAAAAAGCATAGGGCTCCTTTCCCATTAAATTAAACATCAAAACACATATATTGGCCATCACCTGGCGACGGTCAATGGATGTGTCTAGTTTTGATATTTAATTTGAAGGGAGAGAAGCCCAGAAAATTTAAGATGTTGAACTTCAATCAAATAAGCTAAAATGATAATGCACAATTTGAATTATAGATTATAAACATAAGGTAATAAGACCAAATCCAAATAGTTTGTGACATTTCAGTAACAGTGTTGTTACCGAAACGTCACACACTATTTATTTATTTAGATTTGGTCTTATTACCTTGTGTAAATAAACCAAAAAAATCAGAAAAAAAAATCTATAAAAGAGATTAAAAAAAGGCCAAACTCTGATGTACCAATCAATCATCAGGATTTAATGTGTACCTAGCCTAGTACTTTTTGTATGTCATTTTAAAAGAAGCAATTTTATTCCTTTCAGAAAAGAAGAAAGAAAAATAATAAATGCAATTGAGAAATGTGCATAAATCCACTCAGAATGCCATGTGATGAAAGAACAAATACTTCAATCTTAAATGAAATTAATTCTGGTAGATAGATATCCTTAAAACCCCAAATATGAAGTCTGACCTACTTCAGGAACATAAATGAGAACAATCTTCTTCTTTCTTCACTCAATCATTTTAGAGTATCAAGCTTGTAGAGCTTGGGACTTTTGATGGTGTTTAACAACCATCATGACTGGCTGAAGTAGAATGCCTTTGTCATTAAGACTGGGAGCACTACTCAGTGGCAGGCCGACTTAGCTCCAAAAGAAATGGCCGCCTCTGACATGAAGAACAGACGCCATGTGCAGCCGCTCGTAACATGGAGTACAAACGCTGCTCATCCTGTATCCCAGGAGCCCTTACAGGGTACTATCAGCCGGGCCAGCTGAGCCCAGGTTTTTTAGCAAGCTTGTTACTGTTCTCCTTCCTACTTTTCCATCCGAGATTGGGACTGGAAAAGGTGGAGTTGGATGAGAGCCATAATGAGAGCAAATGGATTAGAAAAGATGTTAGGGAAATTGAAGGAAGAAAAGAGAGGAAAACCTCCTATGATCTGACTGGAGGGGGTCAAGGAAGTCACTAGATGAGCAACTCCGCCTTTGCCGGTCCCAAGCCCGGATGAAAAAGGAGGAGGAGGAGCCGTAACAAGCTCACTAAAAACCTGGGCTCAGCTGGCCCTACAAACAGACACCATCACAACTTGATACCCTAATATGATTGAGTGGAGATAAGGAAGAAGAAGAAGAAGATGATGGTTGTCAAACAGACACCATCACAACTTGATACCCTAATATGATTGAGTGGAGATAAGGAAGAAGAAGAAGAAGATGATGGTTGTCAAACAGACACCATCACAACTTGATACCCTAATATGATTGAGTGGAGATAAGGAAGAAGAAGAAGAAGATGATGGTTGTCAAACAGACACCATCACAACTTGATACCCTAATATGATTGAGTGGAGATAAGGAAGAAGAAGAAGAAGATGATGGTTGTCAAACAGACACCATCACAACTTGATACCCTAATATGATTGAGTGGAGATAAGGAAGAAGAAGAAGAAGATGATGGTTGTCAAACAGACACCATCACAACTCTATACCCTAATATGATTGAGTGGAGATAAGGAAGAAGAAGAAGAAGATGATGGTTGTCAAACAGACACCATCACAACTTGATACCCTAATATGATTGAGTGGAGATAAGGAAGAAGAAGAAGAAGATGATGGTTGTCAAACAGACACCATCACAACTTGATACCCTAATATGATTGAGTGGAGATAAGGAAGAAGAAGATGATGGTTGTCAAACAGACACCATCACAACTCTATACCCTAATATGATTGAGTGGAGATAAGGAAGAAGAAGAAGAAGATGATGGTTGTCAAACAGACACCATCACAACTTGATACCCTAATATGATTGAGTGGAGATAAGGAAGAAGAAGAAGAAGATGATGGTTGTCAAACAGACACCATCACAACTCTATACCCTAATATGATTGAGTGGAGATAAGGAAGAAGAAGAAGAAGATGATGGTTGTCAAACAGACACCATCACAACTTGATACCCTAATATGATTGAGTGGAGATAAGGAAGAAGAAGAAGAAGATGATGGTTGTCAAACAGACACCATCACAACTTGATACCCTAATATGATTGAGTGGAGATAAGGAAGAAGAAGATGATGGTTGTCAAACAGACACCATCACAACTTGATACCCTAATATGATTGAGTGGAGATAAGGAAGAAGAAGAAGAAGATGATGGTTGTCAAACAGACACCATCACAACTCTATACCCTAATATGATTGAGTGGAGATAAGGAAGAAGAAGAAGAAGATGATGGTTGTCAAACAGACACCATCACAACTTGATACCCTAATATGATTGAGTGGAGATAAGGAAGAAGAAGAAGAAGATGATGGTTGTCAAACAGACACCATCACAACTTGATACCCTAATATGATTGAGTGGAGATAAGGAAGAAGAAGAAGAAGATGATGGTTGTCAAACAGACACCATCACAACTTGATACCCTAATATGATTGAGTGGAGATAAGGAAGAAGAAGAAGAAGATGATGGTTGTCAAACAGACACCATCACAACTTGATACCCTAATATGATTGAGTGGAGATAAGGAAGAAGAAGAAGAAGATGATGGTTGTCAAACAGACACCATCACAACTTGATACCCTAATATGATTGAGTGGAGATAAGGAAGAAGAAGAAGAAGATGATGGTTGTCAAACAGACACCATCACAACTTGATACCCTAATATGATTGAGTGGAGATAAGGAAGAAGAAGATGATGGTTGTCAAACAGACACCATCACAACTTGATACCCTAATATGATTGAGTGGAGATAAGGAAGAAGAAGATGATGGTTGTCAAACAGACACCATCACAACTTGATACCCTAATATGATTGAGTGGAGATAAGAAAGAAGAAGAAGAAGATGATGGTTGTCAAACAGACACCATCACAACTTGATACCCTAATATGATTGAGTGGAGATAAGGAAGAAGAAGAAGAAGATGATGGTTGTCAAACAGACACCATCACAACTCTATACCCTGATATGATTGAGTGAAGATAAGGAAGAAGAAGAAGAAGATGATGGTTGTCAAACAGACACCATCACAACTCTATACCCTGATATGATTGAGTGGAGATAAGGAAGAAGAAGAAGAAGATGATGGTTGTCAAACAGACACCATCACAACTTGATACCCTAATATGATTGAGTGGAGATAAGGAAGAAGAAGACTAGATGATGGTTGTCAAACAGACACCATCACAACTCTATACCCTAATATGATTGAGTGGAGATAAGGAAGAAGAAGAAGAAGATGATGGTTGTCAAACAGACACCATCACAACTTGATACCCTAATATGATTGAGTGGAGATAAGGAAGAAGAAGAAGAAGATGATGGTTGTCAAACAGACACCATCACAACTTGATACCCTAATATGATTGAGTGGAGATAAGGAAGAAGAAGACTAGATGATGGTTGTCAAACAGACACCATCACAACTCTATACCCTAATATGATTGAGTGGAGATAAGGAAGAAGAAGATGATGGTTGTCAAACAGACACCATCACAACTCTATACCCTAATATGATTGAGTGGAGATAAGGAAGAAGAAGACTAGATGATGGTTGTCAAACAGACACCATCACAACTCTATACCCTAATATGATTGAGTGGAGATAAGGAAGAAGAAGACTAGATGATGGTTGTCAAACAGACACCATCACAACTCTATACCCTAATATGATTGAGTGGAGATAAGGAAGAAGAAGATGATGGTTGTCAAACAGACACCATCACAACTCTATACCCTAATATGATTGAGTGGAGATAAGGAAGAAGAAGATGATGGTTGTCAAACAGACACCATCACAACTCTATACCCTAATATGATTGAGTGGAGATAAGGAAGAAGAAGATGATGGTTGTCAAACAGACACCATCACAACTCTATACCCTAATATGATTGAGTGGAGATAAGGAAGAAGAAGATGATGGTTGTCAAACAGACACCATCACAACTTGATACCCTGATATGATTGAGTGAAGATAAGGAAGAAGAAGAAGAAGATGATGGTTGTCAAACAGACACCATCACAACTTGATACCCTGATATGATTGAGTGGAGATAAGGAAGAAGAAGAAGAAGATGATGGTTGTCAAACAGACACCATCACAACTTGATACCCTAATATGATTGAGTGGAGATAAGGAAGAAGAAGAAGAAGATGATGGTTGTCAAACAGACACCATCACAACTTGATACCCTAATATGATTGAGTGGAGATAAGGAAGAAGAAGAAGAAGATGATGGTTGTCAAACAGACACCATCACAACTTGATACCCTAATATGATTGAGTGGAGATAAGGAAGAAGAAGACTAGATGATGGTTGTCAAACAGACACCATCACAACTCTATACCCTAATATGATTGAGTGGAGATAAGGAAGAAGAAGATGATGGTTGTCAAACAGACACCATCACAACTCTATACCCTAATATGATTGAGTGGAGATAAGGAAGAAGAAGACTAGATGATGGTTGTCAAACAGACACCATCACAACTCTATACCCTAATATGATTGAGTGGAGATAAGGAAGAAGAAGACTAGATGATGGTTGTCAAACAGACACCATCACAACTCTATACCCTAATATGATTGAGTGGAGATAAGGAAGAAGAAGATGATGGTTGTCAAACAGACACCATCACAACTCTATACCCTAATATGATTGAGTGGAGATAAGGAAGAAGAAGATGATGGTTGTCAAACAGACACCATCACAACTCTATACCCTAATATGATTGAGTGGAGATAAGGAAGAAGAAGATGATGGTTGTCAAACAGACACCATCACAACTTGATACCCTAATATGATTGAGTGAAGATAAGGAAGAAGAAGATGATGGTTGTCAAACAGACACCATCACAACTTGATACCCTAATATGATTGAGTGGAGATAAGGAAGAAGAAGATGATGGTTGTCAAACAGACACCATCACAACTCTATACCCTAATATGATTGAGTGGAGATAAGGAAGAAGAAGATGATGGTTGTCAAACAGACACCATCACAACTCTATACCCTAATATGATTGAGTGGAGATAAGGAAGAAGAAGATGATGGTTGTCAAACAGACACCATCACAACTTGATACCCTAATATGATTGAGTGGAGATAAGGAAGAAGAAGACTAGATGAGCTACAAGTCATGGTCAGTAGCAGATCAAATTGTGACCATATAGTCACCAAAACTTGACTCTGAAACTAACAGCAGCAGCAGCCTTGTGTATTGTGAGCCTATTTAAAGGACAGTTTCAAATGCTTCACCAGGTAACAAGACCAAAGTTGAGCCTCCTTATCAAATGTTACTGTTATCTAATCTTGTTGTTCCCTAATGACCTTTAGTTACGTACCTAGCAAGGTTGCCATTAATGACTGCTTGACCAACAAGAGATACATCTAAGGTGATTGTAGCCTTTCTTACAACCTGATTCTAATATTTCTCCTTTCATTCCCTATCTTTTGTGTCTTTATCTTTCTACAAATGTAAATCCCGTATACAAGTCTGGTTTCAAATTTTAAACTCCTTGTTCTTCAGTTGAGGAATTTATACAGAAGATGAATTGTCAAAGCATATGTAAAAATGCACCATATGTAAATAAATACCAAAGTTTTTATTCATTTATTTTCTTTTTTTCTTTTTGGCCTTCTTCAGACTTATCATACAAATATATGAATGAGACTAATGGACTTAATTATGTTTTACAGTTTATATAATTTGCATTGTTATTATTAAAGGCAAATAGCTTTTACTTTAATTCTTTTTTTCTCTACAAACTCCGTAGCGAATCTATGTACAGCATGAGAGGACACTCACGCTAGAGAATGGACACCTCTCTGTAAAGGACAGTTTTCAATCCCAAACTTAACATTTTTACTAACTGGCAACTCTCGGTAAAAGGACATAAAGAATGCTTTAGCTCTGCAACCAAGTTTCCTTTACAGAGATTTCTACTGTATAAGACTCAATGTCTTAATAAAGGTTTTGTGTGGATCCGTTCTTATACTGGCCAAAGCTAAACTTTAAACAACAGATATGTTGGTGCAGATAGTGTGTGTGTGTGTGTTTTTTTTTTGTCTTAGTTTCATAGATATTTACCACTAACTCGGGTTACTTTCCCATTGTTGGGTTTTCTTTGAGCCTCCAACTTAATTCTGCCATTTGGTTGTAAGTAATTAGCTCTTTAAAAAGCATGTTTTGTGGTTGCAGGACTTCATTCTTGCTCTCACCTCCCCAGAATGCACCGAAGAGTATACCTATGGGAGACGTTTCAAACCCATCTTGACCAACACCTTCTGGCTTGAAGCCATCGAGATGTGCTACGGAGTGGTCCTGGAGTTGAAGGGGGACAAGGGACTTCGAATAGCAGGGACTGAAGCCGATGTCCAACTGGTGAAAGAAGACTTAGCTGGCTTGGAGCAGAAGTTGGCTGTGGACAGCTGTGGCAGCCAGAATCTGGATGACACCAACGCTCTCAACTGGAAGATTGTCAAAATGACCAACAACAAGGCCATGAAGATACGGCACCCCAAGTTCAACTTTGCAGACTTCTCCCATTACAACAACAGCATCAAGGGATATTTCTTGAAATGGCTCAGTACACACAATGATTGTAACGAGGAGGAAAGTATTATTGTGATCCGCACTCAGGATACAGACGATAGTGTCATTTTGCTTGAAGACAGCCCCAAGCCTAAATCCAGGGCCAAGAAGACTTCTTTTGTTGATCTGACTGAGGAAGACAATGAAGACGACCTAAATGAATCTGTGATTTTCCTAAGCTTCGAGCCCTCAGCCAAGTCAAAGAGAGAGGCCAAGAAAAGGAAAAACATGGAAGAAGGAAAAAGAAAAAAACAGAAACTTGCCGGGCCCTTGCTGTTCTCATTGGAGTGGGACCCCATCACAACGCAGAAAAACCACCAGGCCAGCGAAGCTATGGACACTTGCACTCAGCCAACCACAAGTACAGCAAGCTCCAAAGTGACCACCCAACAAGCTGCGAGTACATCAAGCCTTGAGATGAACTTCGAACATGCACCAGCTGCGAACGCACCAAGCTCTAAAGTCAACACTCAGCATGCACCAGCTGTGAGCATACCAAGCTCCACAGTGAACACCCAGAATGCACCAGCTGTGAGCATAGCAAGCTCCACGGTAAAAACCCAGTATGCACCAGCTGTAAGTATACCAATCTCAAAAGTGAAACCCAGGGTTGCACCAGCTGTGAGCATACCAAGCTCCACAGTGAGCAGTCAGCATGCTACAAGTATACCAATGAATGGTCAGCTTGCGACTTCAGCAGTGAACGGCCAGCCTGGGATGGACAAACTCCGACCCATTGTAATAGATGGGAGCAACGTGGCCAGAGCGTGAGTAGTCCACATCTGTCACATGTTCAACTCCATATACAAGTAAAACACATTGTCCTCCTTGGTGTTAAATACCCAGTGCCAGATATATAGACCAATATAGCAGTAGATGTAGACATATGGTATCTATCTCTATAGAATGGTTGTTGAAGCTAAGCAATGATGGCCAGCCTCTACTGATATATATTTCATTGCAGCAAGGACAGTAGGAGGTTTGTTTTATTTATAAATTCAGTAAATATCTTACCTTGCCCAGCTTCGAAATGTTATTAGGTACAATTATAGCTTACAAATCTAAGGTAAAAAGACCACCTTTAATAAATTGTGTGTGATGTTTGGTAACAGCTTTGTTACCATCTCAAGGTAAAATTACCAAAATGCCATGCACACTTAACTGAATTTGTTACCTTCTGTTTGCCTATATGATGTAACAACAGCTCTTGGGATTCTATGTTGTTATAACCATGTTAGGACCTTTATATTGTTTTGAACCAAGTTGTTGTTATGAAATAGGCTGTTTCTACTGTAGCTGGAATGCCAAGACTTCTAATTTTTTACCTTTTATGCAGAATATAATGCCTTTCTTAGCTCTGCATGAGTCCATTTGGATGATAGTGGTGAGCCAAGTAACCTATACCAACTTCTACAGGTCAGTTGTTAGTTTCATTAGAGTTGAAGATGGCAGAGCACTTTTCTTTTCCTACTCAGACATTTGCTACATCTGGTTGAGTTAAACCCCCCTCTGGTTGGTTAGTAGAACTACAGGACCTAGTTTCAGAACAAAATGTGTTCTTTAGAGAGAGATGTTCTCTTACTGGAGAGCAGCTAAATATTAAAATTAACAATTTTGAGGATGGAAACTGCCCTTGTTCGCTAACTTCTTTTCGCTGGTTTTCTTCTGTTCACTCTTCAGTCTAGAGGCATAGTCAGCGCAAAATTGTTCTCCTAAAATGTAGCGGGCTTTCCAAATTCTAACTATGTGAAAGCACTGATCTCACAAAAACTCAACTCCTATTTTATTTCCAACCACCATATATATACAATAAATTCACACACTGACCAGGCACTCCTGGTCAAATATAATACAAACATATATACACAGAGTTATTAAAAATAATAATAAAAAAACTAACAGCCCTCTTTAGAGAGTGTCTCTAGCGGTGGTTATACTGTTCCAGCTTGGCCTGTGTCAAGCATTTATAATCCCCAATGGCTCTCTGTTGCCCTTATCCCAGGAACGTTCTCAATTTTTTTCCCCAAAAAAAAAAAGGCACCTATAAATGGGGATTAGTTTATAATATTTGAAGGATTTCTCTATTTTTACATACTACGAGGGTGAGTAGAAAAGTAAGGTCTCCTATTTTTTTTTCCATAGAAAAACACATTTAATCACAACTTTTTATACATCATTGGAAAGGTTGGACACTTTGCTATTTTTCTACATAGTCGCCTTGATGCTCAATCACTTTTTTCATCCTGTCAACCAACTTTGTAATTCCGGTGTTGTACCACTCTCCCGCTGCCTCTTTGAGCCACTTGTCGACCCACCTGGCGGACACCCTTCTGTAGCCGAGGGTCTCAGACACAATCTTGTGCACGGAGAAGTGGCTGCAATCTTCATTCAGGCCATCCTCGATCTCTTCAAGGGTTATCCGCCGGTTTGCGCGCACCATTTCGTCGATTCGAGCCAGGGTTGATTCTGGCAAACTCGGCCGCCCAGACCGCTGTTCATCGTGGACGTTTATCCGCCCCTCGTTAAACTCCCGGCACCATTTCCGCACATTTGGAAGTGTATGGTGAGAAGTGCATGGTCATCAAAAATGTGCGGAAATGGTGCTGGGAGTTTAACGAGGGGCGAATAAACGTCCACGATGAACAGCGGTCTGGGCGGCTGAGTTTGCCGGAATCAACCGTGGCTCAAATCGACGAAATGGTGCGCGCAAACCGGCGGATAACCCTTGAAGAGATCGAGGATGGCCTGAATGAAGATTGCAGCCACTTCTCCGTGCACAAGATTGTGTCTGAGACCCTCGGCTACAGAAGGGTGTCCGCCAGGTGGGTCGACAAGTGGCTCAAAGAGGCGGCGGGAGAGTGGTACAACACCGGAATTACAAAGTTGGTTGACAGGATGAAAAAAGTGATTGAGCATCAAGGCGACTATGTAGAAAAATAGCAAAGTGTCCAACCTTTCCAATGATGTATAAAAAGTTGTGATTAAATGTGTTTTTCTATGGAAAAAAAATAGGAGACCTTACTTACCCTCGTAGCTTACAGGCAGTGTTGGGTGCAGTCATGGTAACAACGGGGTGTTCTCCTGCCGAGGAATCAAGCTGGTGATCGACTACTTCCGCAACAGAGGCCACTCCAGCATCACAGCCTTTGTCCCCCAGTACATGCGCAAGAGAAACCCCGGCATCCCCATCTCAGATCAGCAGCTCCTGGAGCAGCTCCACTCTGAGGGTTTCATTGAGTTCACTCCTTCCCGCACCATTGGGAGCACTAAAATAGCCAGCTACGATGACAGGTCTGCTTATCACGATGGGTAGTTACAACTACCTTTCATATCTACACTACTTTTGTACTTGCAAGGTGGTTGGTTGCTGGTGGGGGTTGGACTTGAGAAAGAATCGGGGGGGGGGGGGGGCCATTGAAACAGTGCTCAATGTGGGATTCTATGGTGGCTCCACCATGCTCCAACTACCTGATGTAGATTTGTGTCCCACCATCTGACCTAGCACCAGAGATAAAATGGCTCCTCCAATAGGTAGTTATCATTTCAGTCCTTTTTGTAAACCTATTGTTGTGTTATACCTAAATGCCATTCTTTGTCTGATCAGGAAGGTACAGAGACTATATTTGTGAAGAGATGCAGCTTTATTAGAGTGATTATTAGAGATTAGGGCTTTATTAGGGATAAAAACTGGAAGAAATGTTATATAATTGACTTGTCTCCACCCTCCATCTTCAAAAGAATTCTTGGGGCTGTGGATGTCACTCTTGAGAAGCATTCTGCTCCACATAGTTCACAGCTGGCCTGAATGACACTGACTTGTAGGCTGATCTACTGCTGGCCAACACATTCATTCTGGTGTCTAGTTCCACAGAGCAATCTGTTCCATACAGTTCATGTCTGGCCTGGATGACACTGACTTGTAGGCTGATCTACTGCTGGCCAACACATTCATTCTGGTGTCTAGTTCCACAGAGCAATCTGTTCCATACAGTTCATGTCTGGCCTGGATGACACCGACTTGTAGGCTGATCTACTGCTGGCCAACACATTCATTCTGGTGTCTAGTTCCACAGAGCAATCTGTTCCATACAGTTCATGTCTGGCCTGGATGACACCGACTTGTAGGCTGATCTACTGCTGGCCAACACATTCATTCTGGTGTCTAGTTCCACAGAGCAATCTGTTCCATACAGTTCATGTCTGGCCTGGATGACACCGACTTGTAGGCTGATCTACTGCTGGCCAACACATTCATTCTGGTGTCTACTTCCACAGAGCAATCTGTTCCATACAGTTCATGTCTGGCCTGGATGACACTGACTTGTAGGCTGATTACTGCTGGCCAACACATTCATTCTGGTGTCTAGTTCCACAGAGCAATCTGTTCCATACAGTTCATGTCTGGCCTGGATGACACTGACTTGTAGGCTAATTACTGCTGGCCAACACATCATTCTGGTGTCTACTTCCACAGAGCAAACTGTTCCATACAGTTCATGTCTGGCCTGGATGACACTGACTTGTAGGCTGATTGGTGCTGGCCAACACATTCATTCTGGTGTCTACTTCCACAGAGCAATCTGTTCCATACAGTTCACATCTGGCCTGGATTACACTGACTTGTAGGCTGATCTACTGCTGGCCAACACATTCATTCTGGTGTCTACTTCCACAGAGCAATCTGTTCCATACAGTTCATGTCTGGCCTGGATGACACTGACTTGTAGGCTGATTACTGCTGGCCAACACATTCATTCTGGTGTCTACTTCCACAGAGCAAACTGTTCCATACAGTTCATGTCTGGCCTGGATGACACCAACTTGTAGGCTGATTACTGCTGGCCAACACATTCATTCTGGTGTCTACTTCCACAGAGCAATCTGTTCCATACAGTTCATGTCTGGCCTGGATGACACTGACTTGTAGGCTAATTACTGCTGGCCAACACATTCATTCTGGTGTCTAGTTCCACAGAGCAATCTGTTCCATACAGTTCATGTCTGGCCTGGATGACACTGACTTGTAGGCTGATCTACTGCTGGCCAACACATTCATTCTGGTGTCTACTTCCACAGAGCAATCTGTTCCATACAGTTCATGTCTGGCCTGGATGACACTGACTTGTAGGCTGATCTACTGCTGGCCAACACATTCACTCTGATGTCCACTTCCACAGAGCAATATGTTCCATACAGTTCATGTCTGGCCTGGATGACACTGACTTGTAGGCTGATTACTGCTGGCCAACACATTCATTCTGGTGTCTACTTCCACAGAGCAAACTGTTCCATACAGTTCATGTCTGGCCTGGATGACACTGACTTGTAGGCTGATTACTGCTGGCCAACACATTCATTCTGGTGTCTACTTCCACAGAGCAATCTGTTCCATACAGTTCATGTCTGGCCTGGATGACACTGACTTGTAGGCTGATCTACTGCTGGCCAACACATTCATTCTGGTGTCTACTTCCACAGAGCAATCTGTTCCATACAGTTCATGTCTGGCCTGGATGACACTGACTTGTAGGCTGATCTACTGCTGGCCAACACATTCATTCTGGTGTCTACTTCCACAGAGCAATCTGTTCCATACAGTTCATGTCTGGCCTGGATGACACTGACTTGTAGGCTGATTGGTGCTGGCCAACACATTCATTCTGGTGTCTACTTCCACAGAGCAATCTGTTCCATACAGTTCATGTCTGGCCTGGATGACACTGACTTGTAGGCTGATTGGTGCTGGCCAACACATTCATTCTGGTGTCTACTTCCACAGAGCAATCTGTTCCATACAGTTCATGTCTGGCCTGGATGACACTGACTTGTAGGCTGATCTACTGCTGGCCAACACATTCATTCTGGTGTCTACTTCCACAGAGCAATCTGTTCCATACAGTTCACATCTGGCCTGGATTACACTGACTTGTAGGCTGATCTACTGCTGGCCAACACATTCATTCTGGTGTCTACTTCCACAGAGCAATCTGTTCCATACAGTTCATGTCTGGCCTGGATGACACTGACTTGTAGGTAGATCTACTGCTGGCCAACACTTTCATTCTGGTGTCTACTTCCACAGAGCAATCTGTTCCATACAGTTCATGTCTGGCCTGGATGACACTGACTTGTAGGTAGATCTACTGCTGGCCAACACATTCATTCTGGTGTCTACTTCCACAGAGCAATCTGTTCCATACAGTTCATGTCTGGCCTGGATGACACTGACCTGTAGGTAGATCTACTGCTGGCCAACACATTCATTCTGGTGTCTACTTCCACAGAGCAATCTGTTCCATACAGTTCATGTCTGGCCTGGATGACACTGACTTGTAGGCTGATTGGTGCTGGCCAACACATTCATTCTGGTGTCTACTTCCACAGAGCAATCTGTTCCATACAGTTCACATCTGGCCTGGATTACACTGACTTGTAGGCTGATCTACTGCTGGCCAACACATTCATTCTGGTGTCTACTTCCACAGAGCAATCTGTTCCATACAGTTCATGTCTGGCCTGGATGACACCAACTTGTAGGCTGATTACTGCTGGCCAACACATCATTCTGGTGTCTACTTCCACAGAGCAATATGATCCATACATATCCAGCCTGGCCAACTTCAGAGGTCAGTTGCTATCCACTGGGATCCTCTTGGAAGGTTTTGATGTATTGGCCAACCCCATCAGCTCCAACAACTTGGACCTTAAAACTATAGAATTATAATGTAGTAGTTCAATAATCCTTTGTATCAATGTTAAAGTGTCAGGCCTCCAGGAAAGTTTATTTTAAAAGAACCTCAATGTAGTGTTGTTGTTTCTTATCCCCTAATGTAAAGATCACACCAATTCCACGAGTTCATGCTCCTCGAGCTGTTTTATGATAAGCAGAGGCCTCTTCCAAAGGTCCTGTTTAGTGCATCTAATACAAGCCAAAATGTGTTCTGGAGCTGTAGGTGCCAAGCTACATTTTGGGCAAGTGGGGTAGATTTTGTTGTTATTTTCTATCTTCAATGGCTTTAGATGGCCTGTTCTAAATCTTGTTAGTGTTTTTTGATGCTGTCTGAGGTTCAGAGCTCCTCCTGGGTCCACTCCACTGTACCAACTGTGCTTAGGTGGGATGTGTAGATGGGATGTAATAAGGAGGTTCAACAGGAATTACTGTTTTACACCAGCCAGTATTACTTTTGGGGAACATTGTTTTTTTCTGTGTTACAACCTGCCGTTGAGTTATCCATGTGTGTGCAGGTTCATAGTGGGACTGGCCTCCAAGAACGGGGGCGTCATAGTCTCCAACGACAACTTTAGAGATATAATTTGTGAGAGCCCAGAGTTTGCCAGGGCTGTGAGGGAAAGGTAGTGGCTCCACTTGTTACATCAGCTCTTTCAACAACACACACTCCTCTCTGGGAGTATGCAAATCATGACCATATTTGAACATCCCCAAGAAAATAAGACCTAATCCAAATAATTTATTAGTGTGTGACAATGCTGTTGTCGAAACACCACAGACTATTATTTGGATTAGGTCTTATTTTCTTGTATTATAATCTATAATCCAAATTGTGCTTTATCATTTTTGAACATCCCCCTTCTAATCACTCTCTACATCCATCCCTGCTGAAGGATGTAGTTACTGTGTGAACATCTCTCAGGAGGGTTGAAGTCACATCTCTCCTCAAATAGATGCGAACCAAGCTGTCCCTGGTGATAACACCACACAGCTATATCATTTTTTTTTTTTGCTTATCCCTAGTACACGTGGTACAGGCCATGATAATCATGGTGGGTAGTTAGCAACTGCTTTTACTGTAAGTATACTACATGTCTACACATGTGAAAAGCAGTTAGACTTTGCACATACAAATGTGCCAGAGCCCCGTTTGGTTACTTGCACTCGCTGGTGGGGTTGGACTTTTGCAAGAATCGGGGGCCATTGGAGCATTTTTTTTTTTTTTTTAACAGAAAAAGTGTCCAATGTGGGAATCGAACCCGGGTCGTAGCGGTCGAAAACCAAACGGTTTAACCAGCCTTCCACCGACCCCCACATCTATATCGTAACTGGAGAGGTAACACTCCTAGCAAAGTCCAGAATTTGGCCTAGCCATTTAAACAGCTAAACACTTCTTTTCAAGTGATTTGGCACAATTTGGATTATAGATTAGAAACACAAGGTAATAAGACCAAATCCAAATAAATAGTGTGTAACATTTCGGTAACACCATTGTTACCATCATCAGACAAAAGTACTGAATGAAAATTCAGTACTGAAGAATAAATACTTTTGTCTGATGATGGTAGCAATGATGTTACCAAAACATCACACACTATTTATTTATTTAGTCATATTACCTTGTGTTACCTCTCTGTCAAACTGAAGATTTCATGGAATCAAAGCCTGGCCTGATGAAGCCACAGTCTCCAGAGTGTCATCAACCTGAGTATGCTACTTTGCAGACACACTCAAAAAGTGGTGTACATATATTTTTGTGTGTCTATTTCGAGGGGAGAGGTGTCCTTCCTAAGATGTGAGTGTGTAGTACTCTGGGTTGGTGGTCCTCTCTTTGATGTACAAGCCAGATGATGATTGAAGTTCCTACACTAAAACCTCTTGTAATTTTGTCTCTAACATTGCTCTTACTAAAATGTCCCATAACATTTAATTAGTAGGATTT
>CP092885.1:2178050-2207698 GCA_030710605.1 Cordylochernes scorpioides | reverse complement strand
GATCTTTTTTCCTCCTTGTGATTTTATCTACGATCCAAATTGTTTTTTTTTTTTTTGCTTATCCCTAGTACATGTGGTACAGGCCATGATAATCATGGTGGGTAGAGGTAGGCGACTGCTTTTACTGTAAGTGCATCACATGTCTACACATGTGTAAAATGATCCAAATTGTACCATATCATAGTCAGAAAGAATTGGCAGACATATAAAAATGAAGACAGACAGATGTTCAGAACAATCAGGAAAGAAGAAGTGTAGTGCGGGAAGACTTGGTGTATCCATCAGCTACAGGCCTTTATAAAGAGGTTTTGTTTACTTCAGGAGGCCATCCAACCCAGAGTTAGGTAAAGGTCATCCATCACGGCACAGGGCCACGGGACTTGGGATCCTATCTTCCCCTGGCCACAGCTATCAATGTGCCCAAAGCATCAGTAACTTTTGCCCTCTAGAGGGGGCATGTGGCTCCCCCTACCTCCTGTGTGGGTGGGGGGGGACCACCGTGCTCTGACTGACTTCCCCCCCCTATCCTTCCCTTTACAACACCAAATCTCCAAATATATAGTGTGTGACGTTTTGGTAACAAGGTTGTTACCTTCTTCAGACAAAAGACTAAATGAGACAAAATATCACAGCATGTTCTGTTGTTGTTTCTTATCCCCTTGTGCAAAGATTACACGAATTCCATGAGTTATCTCATGGAATGGGGTGTAGCTTTCATTGATCATGGCACACTTCTGGTCTTGTATAGTGTTGTTGTTGTTTCTTATCCTCTTGTGCAAAGATTACACGAATTCTATGAGTGATCTCATGGAATGGGGTGTAGCTTTCATTGATCATGGCACATTTCTGTTCTTGTATAGTGTTGTTGTTGTTTCTTATCCTCTTGTGCAAAGATTACATGAATTCTATGAGTTATCTCATGGAATGGGGTGTAGCTTTCATTGATCATGGCACACTTCTGGTCTTGTATAGTGTTGTTGTTGTTGTTTCTTATCCTCTTGTGCAAAGATTACACGAATTCTATGAGTTATCTCATGGAATGGGGTGCAGCTTTCATTGATCATGGCACACTTCTGGTCTTGTATAGTGTTGTTGTTGTTTCTTATCCTCTTGTGCAAAGATTACATGAATTCTATGAGTGATCTCATGGAATGGGGTGTAGCTTTCATTGATGATGGCACACTTCTGGTCTTGTATAGTGTTGTTGTTGTTGTTTCTTATCCTCTTGTGCAAAGATTACACGAATTCTATGAGTGATCTCATGGAATGGGGTGTAGCTTTCATTGATCATGGCACACTTCTGGTCTTGTATAGTGTTGTTGTTGTTTCTTATCCTCTTGTGCAAAGATTACACGAATTCTATGAGTTATCTCATGGAATGGGGTGCAGCTTTCATTGATCATGGCACACTTCTGGTCTTGTATAGTGTTGTTGTTGTTTCTTATCCTCTTGTGCAAAGATTACATGAATTCTATGAGTGATCTCATGGAATGGGGTGTAGCTTTCATTGATGATGGCACACTTCTGGTCTTGTATAGTGTTGTTGTTGTTGTTTCTTATCCTCTTGTGCAAAGATTACACTAATTCTATGAGTGATCTCATGGAATGGGGTGCAGCTTTCATTGATCATGGCACACTTCTGGTCTTGTATAGTGTTGTTGTTGTTTCTTATCCTCTTGTGCAAAGATTACATGAATTCTATGAGTGATCTCATGGAATGGGGTGTAGCTTTCATTGATCATGGCACACTTCTGGTCTTGTATAGTGTTGTTGTTGTTTCTTATCCTCTTGTGCAAAGATTACATGAATTCAATGAGTTATCTCATGGAATGGGGTGTAGGGGTGTAGCTTTCATTGATCATGGCACATTTCTGTTCTTGTATAGTGTTGTTGTTGTTTCTTATCCTCTTGTGCAAAGATTACATGAATTCCATGAGTTATCTCATGGAATGGGGTGTAGGGGTGTAGCTTTCATTGATCATGGCACACTTCTGGTCTTGTATAGTGTTGTTGTTGTTTCTTTTCCTCTTGTGCAAAGATTACATGAATTCTATGAGTGATCTCATGGAATGGGGTGTAGCTTTCATTGATCATCTTTGCACAAGAGGATAAGAAACAACAACAACACTATACAAGAACAGAAGTGTGCCATGATCAATGAAAGCTACACTCCATTCCATGAGATCACTCATAGAATTTGTGTAATCTTTGCACAAGAGGATAAGAAACAACAACAACACTATACAAGAACAGAAATGTGCCATGATTAATGAAAGCTGCACCCATACACCCCATTCCATGAGAGGTAATCTTTGCACAAGAGGATAAGGAACAACGACAACACTATACAAGAACAGAAGTGTGCCATGATCAATGAAAGCTGCACCCCATTCCATGAGATAACTCATAGAATTAGTGTAATCCTCTTGTGCAAAGATTACACGAATTCTATGAGTGATCGCATGGAATGGGGTGTAGCTTTCATTGATCATGGCACACTTCTGGTCTGTATAGTGTTGTTGTTGTTTCTTATCCTCTTGTGCAAAGATTACATGAATTCTAAGAAACAACAACAACACTATACAAGACCAGAAGTGTGCCATGATCAATGAAAGCTACACCCCATTCCATGAGATCACTCATAGAATTCATGTAATCTTTGCACAAGAGGATAAGAAACAACAACAACACTATACAAGACCAGAAGTGTGCCATGATCAATGAAAGCTGCACCCCATCATGGCATGTAATCTTTGCACAAGAGGATTACACTAATTCTATGAGTGATCGCATGGAATGGGGTGCAGCTTTCATTGATCATGGCACACTTCTGTTCTTGTATAGTTTTGTTGTTGTTTCTTATCCTCTTGTGCAAAGATTACACGAATTCCATGAGTTATCTCATGGAATGGGGTGCAGCTTTCATTTTTCATGGCACACTTCTGTTCTTGTATAGTGTTGTTGTTGTTTCTTATCCTCTTGTGCAAAGATTACATGAATTCCATGAGTTATCTCATGGAATGGGGTGTAGCTTTCATTGATCATGGCACATTTCTGTTCTTGTATAGTGTTGTTGTTGTTTCTTATCCTCTTGTGCAAAGATTACACGAATTCTATGAGTGATCTCATGGAATGGGGTGTAGCTTTCATTGATCATGGCACACTTCTGTTCTTGTATAGTGTTGTTGTTGTTTCTTATCCTCTTGTGCAAAGATTACACAAATTCTATGAGTGATCTCATGGAATGGGGTGCAGCTTTCATTGATCATGGCACACTTCTGGTCTTGTATAGTGTTGTTGTTGTTTCTTATCCTCTTGTGCAAAGATTACACGAATTCTATGAGTTATCTCATGGAATGGGGTGTAGCTTTCATTGATCATGGCACACTTCTGGTCTTGTATAGTGTTGTTGTTGTTTCTTATCCTCTTGTGCAAAGATTACACGAATTCTATGAGTTATCTCATGGAATGGGGTGTAGCTTTCATTGATCATGGCACACTTCTGGTCTTGTATAGTGTTGTTGTTGTTGTTTCTTATCCTCTTGTGCAAAGATTACACGAATTCTATGAGTGATCTCATGGATTGGGGTGTAGCTTTCATTGATCATGGCACCCCTCTGTTCTTGAATAGTGTTGTTGTTGTTGTTTCCTATCCTCTTGTGCAAAGATTACATGAATTCTATGAGTGATCTCATGGAATGGGGTGTAAATTTCATTGATCATGGCACACTTCTGGTCTTGTATAGTGTTGTTGTTGTTTCTTATCCTCTTGTGCAAAGATTACATGAATTCTATGAGTGATCTCATGGAATGGGGTGCAGCTTTCATTAATCATGGCACACTTCTGTTCTTGTATAGTGTTGTTGTTGTTTTTTATCCTCTTGTGCAAAGATTACATGAATTCTATGAGTTATCTCATGGAATGGGGTGTAGGGGTGTAGCTTTCATTGATCATGGCACATTTCTGTTCTTGTATAGTGTTGTTGTTGTTTCTTATCCTCTTGCGCAAAGATTACACGAATTCTATGAGTGATCTCATGGAATGGGGTGTAGCTTTCATTGATCATGGCACACTTCTGGTCTAGTATAGTGTTGTTGTTGTTTCTTATCCTCTTGTGCAAAGATTACATGAATTCCATGAGTTATCTCATGGAATGGGGTGTAGGGGTGTAGCTTTCATTGATCATGGCACACTTCTGTTCTTGTATAGTGTTGTTGTTGTTTCTTATCCTCTTGCGCAAAGATTACACGAATTCTATGAGTGATCTCATGGAATGGGGTGTAGCTTTCATTGATCATGGCACACTTCTGGTCTAGTATAGTGTTGTTGTTGTTTCTTATCCTCTTGTGCAAAGATTACATGAATTCCATGAGTTATCTCATGGAATGGGGTGCAGGGGTGTAGCTTTCATTGATCATGGCACACTTCTGTTCTTGTATAGTGTTGTTGTTGTTTCTTATCCTCTTGTGCAAAGATTACACGAATTCTATGAGTGATCTCATGGAATGGGGTGTAGCTTTCATTGATCATGGCACATTTCTGTTCTTGTATAGTGTTGTTGTTGTTTCTTATCCTCTTGTGCAAAGATTACACGAATTCTATGAGTGATCTCATGGAATGGGGTGTAGCTTTCATTGATCATGGCACACTTCTGGTCTTGTATAGTGTTGTTGTTGTTTCTTATCCTCTTGTGCAAAGATTACATGAATTCCATGACTTATCTCATGGAATGGGGTGTAGGGGTGTAGCTTTCATTGATCATGGCACACTTCTGGTCTTGTATAGTGTTGTTGTTGTTTCTTATCCTCTTGTGCAAAGATTACATGAATTCTATGAGTGATCTCATGGAATGGGGTGTAGCTTTCATTGATCATCTTTGCACAAGAGGATAAGAAACAACAACAACACTATACAAGAACAGAAGTGTGCCATGATCAATGAAAGCTACACCCCATTCCATGAGATCACTCATAGAATTTGTGTAATCTTTGCACAAGAGGATAAGAAACAACAACAACACTATACAAGAACAGAAATGTGCCATGATTAATGAAAGCTGCACCCATACACCCCATTCCATGAGAGGTAATCTTTGCACAAGAGGATAAGAAACAACAACAACACTATACAAGAACAGAAGTGTGCCATGATCAATGAAAGCTGCACCCCATTCCATGAGATAACTCATAGAATTAGTGTAATCCTCTTGTGCCAAGATTACACGAATTCTATGAGTGATCGCATGGAATGGGGTGTAGCTTTCATTGATCATGGCACACTTCTGTTCTTGTATAGTGTTGTTGTTGTTTCTTATCCTCTTGTGCAAAGATTACATGAATTCCATGAGTTATCTCATGGAATGGGGTGTAGGGGTGTAGCTTTCATTGATCATGGCACATTTCTGTTCTTGTATAGTGTTGTTGTTGTTTCTTATCCTCTTGTGCAAAGATTACACGAATTCCATGAGTTATCTCATGGAATGGGGTGTAGCTTTCATTGATCATGGCACACTTCTGGTCTTGTATAGTGTTGTTGTTGTTTCTTATCCTCTTGTGCAAAGATTACATGAATTCTATGAGTGATCTCATGGAATGGGGTGTAGCTTTCATTGATCATGGCACACTTCTGGTCTTGTATAGTGTTGTTGTTGTTTCTTATCCTCTTGTGCAAAGATTACACGAATTCTATGAGTGATCTCATGGAATGGGGTGTAGCTTTCATTGATCATGGCACATTTCTGTTCTTGTATAGTGTTGTTGTTGTTGTTTCTTATCCTCTTGTGCAAAGATTACATGAATTCTATGAGTTATCTCATGGAATGGGGTGTAGCTTTCATTGATCATGGCACACTTCTGGTCTTGTATAGTGTTGTTGTTGTTGTTTCTTATCCTCTTGTGCAAAGATTACACGAATTCTATGAGTTATCTCATGGAATGGGGTGCAGCTTTCATTGATCATGGCACACTTCTGGTCTTGTATAGTGTTGTTGTTGTTTCTTATCCTCTTTTGCAAAGATTACATGAATTCTATGAGTGATCTCATGGAATGGGGTGTAGCTTTCATTGATGATGGCACACTTCTGGTCTTGTATAGTGTTGTTGTTGTTGTTTCTTATCCTCTTGTGCAAAGATTACACGAATTCTATGAGTGATCTCATGGAATGGGGTGTAGCTTTCATTGATCATGGCACACTTCTGGTCTTGTATAGTGTTGTTGTTGTTTCTTATCCTCTTGTGCAAAGATTACATGAATTCCATGAGTTATCTCATGGAATGGGGTGTAGGGGTGTAGCTTTTATTGATCATGGCACATTTCTGTTCTTGTATAGTGTTGTTGTTGTTTCTTATCCTCTTGTGCAAAGATTACACGAATTCTATAAGTGATCTCATGGAATGGGGTGTAGCTTTCATTGATCATGGCACACTTCTGTTCTTGTATAGTGTTGTTGTTGTTTCTTATCCTCTTGTGCAAAGATTACATGAATTCCATGAGTTATCTCATGGAATGGGGTGTAGGGGTGTAGCTTTCATTGATCATGGCACATTTCTGTTCTTGTATAGTGTTGTTGTTGTTTCTTATCCTCTTGTGCAAAGATTACACGAATTCTATGAGTGATCTCATGGATTGGGGTGTAGCTTTCATTGATCATGGCACCCCTCTGTTCTTGAATAGTGTTGTTGTTGTTGTTTCCTATCCTCTTGTGCAAAGATTACATGAATTCTATGAGTGATCTCATGGAATGGGGTGCAGCTTTTATTAATCATGGCACACTTCTGTTCTTGTATAGTGTTGTTGTTGTTTCTTATCCTCTTGTGCAAAGATTACACGAATTCTATGAGTGATCTCATGGAATGGGTGTAGCTTTCATTGATCATGGCGCACTTCTGTTCTTGTATAGTGTTGTTGTTGTTTCTTATCCTCTTGTGCAAAGATTACATGAATTCTATGAGTTATCTCATGGAATGGGGTGTAGGGGTGTAGCTTTCATTGATCATGGCACATTTCTGTTCTTGTATAGTGTTGTTGTTGTTTCTTATCCTCTTGCGCAAAGATTACACGAATTCTATGAGTGATCTCATGGAATAGGGTGTAGCTTTCATTGATCATGGCACACTTCTGGTCTAGTATAGTGTTGTTGTTGTTTCTTATCCTCTTGTGCAAAGATTACATGAATTCCATGAGTTATCTCATGGAATGGGGTGTAGGGGTGTAGCTTTAATTGATCATGGCACATTTCTGTTCTTGTATAGTGTTGTTGTTGTTTCTTATCCTCATGTGCAAAGATTACACGAATTCTATGAGTGATCTCATGGAATGGGGTGTAGCTTTCATTGATCATGGCACACTTCTGGTCTTGTATAGTGTTGTTGTTGTTTCTTATCCTCTTGTGCAAAGATTACATGAATTCCATGAGTTATCTCATGGAATGGGGTGTAGCTTTCATTGATCATGGCACATTTCTGTTCTTGTATAGTGTTGTTGTTGTTTCTTATCCTTGTGTGCAAAGATTACATGAATTCTATGAGTTATCTCATGGAATGGGGTGTAGCTTTCATTGATGATGGCACACTTCTGTTCTTGTATAGTGTTGTTGTTGTTTCTTATCCTCTTGTGCAAAGATTACATGAATTCTATGAGTGATCTCATGGAATGGGGTGTAGCTTTCATTGATCATCTTTGCACAAGAGGATAAGAAACAACAACAACACTATACAAGAACAGAAGTGTGCCATGATCAATGAAAGCTACACCCCATTCCATGAGATCACTCA
Source organism: Cordylochernes scorpioides (assembly GCA_030710605.1). Classification (NCBI taxonomy): domain Eukaryota; kingdom Metazoa; phylum Arthropoda; class Arachnida; order Pseudoscorpiones; family Chernetidae; genus Cordylochernes; species Cordylochernes scorpioides. The sequence continues at coordinate 2,199,925 of CP092885.1, read as the reverse complement.
TAGAATTTGTGTAATCTTTGCACAAGAGGATAAGAAACAACAACAACACTATACAAGAACAGAAATGTGCCATGATTAATGAAAGCTGCACCCATACACCCCATTCCATGAGAGGTAATCTTTGCACAAGAGGATAAGAAACAACAACAACACTATACAAGAACAGAAGTGTGCCATGATCAATGAAAGCTGCACCCCATTCCATGAGATAACTCATAGAATTAGTGTAATCCTCTTGTGCAAAGATTACACGAATTCTATGAGTGATCGCATGGAATGGGGTGTAGCTTTCATTGATCATGGCACACTTCTGGTCTTGTATAGTGTTGTTGTTGTTTCTTATCCTCTTGTGCAAAGATTACATGAATTCTAAGAAACAACAACAACACTATACAAGACCAGAAGTGTGCCATGATCAATGAAAGCTGCACCCCATTCCATGAGATCACTCATAGAATTCATGTAATCTTTCCACAAGAGGATAAGAAACAACAACAACACTATACAAGACCAGAAGTGTGCCATGATCAATGAAAGCTCCACCCCATCATGGCATGTAATCTTTGCACAAGAGGATTACACTAATTCTATGAGTGATCGCATGGAATGGGGTGCAGCTTTCATTGATCATGGCACACTTCTGTTCTTGTATAGTGTTGTTGTTGTTTCTTATCCTCTTGTGCAAAGATTACACGAATTCCATGAGTTATCTCATGGAATGGGGTGCAGCTTTCATTGATCATGGCACACTTCTGTTCTTGTATAGTGTTGTTGTTGTTTCTTATCCTCATGTGCAAAGATTACATGAATTCCATGAGTTATCTCATGGAATGGGGTGTAGGGGTGTAGCTTTCATTGATCATGGCACATTTCTGTTCTTGTATAGTGTTGTTGTTGTTTCTTATCCTCTTGTGCAAAGATTACACGAATTCTATGAGTGATCTCATGGAATGGGGTGTAGCTTTCATTGATCATGGCACACTTCTGTTCTTGTATAGTGTTGTTGTTGTTTCTTATCCTCTTGTGCAAAGATTACATGAATTCTATGAGTGATCTCATGGAATGGGGTGTAACTTTCATTGATCATGGCACACTTCTGGTCTTGTATAGTGTTGTTGTTGTTTCTTATCCTCTTGAGCAAAGATTACATGAATTCTATGAGTGATCTCATGGAATGGGGTGCAGCTTTCATTAATCATGGCACACTTCTGTTCTTGTATAGTGTTGTTGTTGTTTCTTATCCTCTTGTGCAAAGATTACACGAATTCTATGAGTGATCTCATGGAATGGGGTGTAGCTTTCATTGATCATGGCACACTTCTGTTCTTTTATAGTGTTGTTGTTGTTTCTTATCCTCTTGTGCAAAGATTACACAAATTCTATGAGTGATATCATGGAATGGGGTGCAGCTTTCATTGATCATGGCACACTTCTGTTCTTGTATAGTGTTGTTGTTGTTTCTTATCCTCTTGTGCAAAGATTACATGAATTCTATGAGTGATCTCATGGAATGGGGTGTAGCTTTCATTGATCATGGCACACTTCTGGTCTTGTATAGTGTTGTTGTTGTTTCTTATCCTCTTGTGCAAAGATTACACGAATTCTATGAGTTATCTCATGGAATGGGGTGTAGCTTTCATTGATCATGGCACACTTCTGTTCTTGTATAGTGTTGTTGTTGTTTCTTATCCTCTTGTGCAAAGATTACACAAATTCTATGAGTGATATCATGGAATGGGGTGTAGCTTTCATTGATCATGGCACACTTCTGGTCTTGTATAGTGTTGTTATTGTTTCTTATCCTCTTGTGCAAAGATTACATGAATTCCATGAGTTATCTCATGGAATGGGGTGTAGCTTTCATTGATCATGGCACATTTCTGTTCTTGTATAGTGTTGTTGTTGTTTCTTATCCTCTTGTGCAAAGATTACACGAATTCTATGAGTGATCTCATGGAATGGGGTGCAGCTTTCATTGATCATGGCACACTTCTGGTCTTGTATAGTGTTGTTGTTGTTGTTTCTTATCCTCTTGTGCAAAGATTACACGAATTCTATGAGTGATCTCATGGAATGGGGTGTAGCTTTCATTGATCATGGCACACTTCTGGTCTTGTATAGTGTTGTTGTTGTTTCTTATCCTCTTGTGCAAAGATTACACGAATTCTATGAGTGATCGCATGGAATGGGGTGTAGCTTTCATTGATCATGGCACATTTCTGTTCTTGTATAGTGTTGTTATTGTTTCTTATCCTCTTGTGCAAAGATTACACGAATTCTATGAGTGATCGCATGGAATGGGGTGTAGCTTTCATTGATCATGGCACACTTCTGGTCTGTATAGTGTTGTTGTTTCTTATCCTCTTGTGCAAAGATTACATGAATTCTAAGAAACAACAACAACACTATACAAGACCAGAAGTGTGCCATGATCAATGAAAGCTACACCCCATTCCATGAGATCACTCATAGAATTCATGTAATCTTTGCACAAGAGGATAAGAAACAACAACAACACTATACAAGACCAGAAGTGTGCCATGATCAATGAAAGCTGCACACCATCATGGCTTGTAATCTTTGCACAAGAGGATTACACTAATTCTATGAGTGATCGCATGGAATGGGGTGCAGCTTTCATTGATCATGGCACACTTTTGTTCTTGTATAGTGTTGTTGTTGTTTCTTATCCTCTTGTGCAAAGATTACACGAATTCCATGAGTTATCTCATGGAATGGGGTGCAGCTTTCATTGATAATGGCACACTTCTGTTCTTGTATAGTGTTGTTGTTGTTGTTTCTTATCCTCTTGTGCAAAGATTACATGAATTCCATGAGTTATCTCATGGAATGGGGTGTAGGGGTGTAGCTTTCATTGATCATGGCACATTTCTGTTCTTGTATAGTGTTGTTGTTGTTTCTTATCCTCTTGTGCAAAGATTACACGAATTCTATGAGTTATCTCATGGAATGGGGTGTAGCTTTCATTGATCATGGCACACTTCTGTTCTTGTATAGTGTTGTTGTTGTTTCTTATCCTCTTGTGCAAAGATTACATGAATTCTATGAGTGATCTCATGGAATGGGGTGTAACTTTCATTGATCATGGCACACTTCTGGTCTTGTATAGTGTTGTTGTTTCTTATCCTCTTGTGCAAAGATTACATGAATTCTATGAGTGATCTCATGGAATGGGGTGCAGCTTTCATTAATCATGGCAACTTCTGTTCTTGTATAGTGTTGTTGTTGTTTCTTATCCTCTTGTGCAAAGATTACACGAATTCTATGAGTGATCTCATGGAATGGGGTGTAGCTTTCATTGATCATGGCGCACTTCTGTTCTTGTATAGTGTTGTTGTTGTTTCTTATCCTCTTGTGCAAAGATTACATGAATTCTATGAGTGATCTCATGGAATGGGGTGTATGGGTGCAGCTTTCATTAATCATGGCACATTTCTGTTCTTGTATAGTGTTGTTGTTGTTTCTTATCCTCTTGTGCAAAGATTACACAAATTCTATGAGTGATCTCATGGAATGGGGTGTAGCTTTCATTGATCATGGCACACTTCTGTTCTTGTATAGTTTTGTTGTTGTTTCTTATCCTCTTGTGCAAAGATTACATGAATTCTATGAGTGATCTCATGGAATGGGGTGTAGGGGTGCTGCTTTCATTGATCATGGCACACTTCTGGTCTTGTATAGTGTTGTTGTTGTTTCTTATCCTCTTGTGCAAAGATTACACAAATTCTATGAGTGATCTCATGGAATGGGGTGCAGCTTTCATTGATCATGGCACACTTCTGGTCTTGTATAGTGTTGTTGTTGTTTCTTATCCTCTTGTGCAAAGATTACACGAATTCTATGAGTGATCTCATGGAATGGGGTGCAGCTTTCATTGATCATGGCAAACTTCTGTTCTTGTATAGTTTTGTTGTTGTTTCTTATCCTCTTGTGCAAAGATTACATGAATTCTATGAGTGATCTCATGGAATGGGGTGTAGCTTTCATTGATCATGGCACACTTCTGGTCTTGTATAGTGTTGTTGTTGTTTCTTATCCTCTTGTGCAAAGATTACATGAATTCTATGAGTGATCTCATGGAATGGGGTGTAGCTTTCATTGATCATGGCACACTTCTGGTCTTGTATAGTGTTGTTGTTGTTTCTTATCCTCTTGTGCAAAGATTACACGAATTCTATGAGTGATCGCATGGAATGGGGTGTAGCTTTCATTGATCATGGCACATTTCTGTTCTTGTATAGTGTTGTTATTGTTTCTTATCCTCTTGTGCAAAGATTACACGAATTCTATGAGTGATCGCATGGAATGGGGTGTAGCTTTCATTGATCATGGCACACTTCTGGTCTGTATAGTGTTGTTGTTTCTTATCCTCTTGTGCAAAGATTACATGAATTCTAAGAAACAACAACAACACTATACAAGACCAGAAGTGTGCCATGATCAATGAAAGCTACACCCCATTCCATGAGATCACTCATAGAATTCATGTAATCTTTGCACAAGAGGATAAGAAACAACAACAACACTATACAAGACCAGAAGTGTGCCATGATCAATGAAAGCTGCACACCATCATGGCTTGTAATCTTTGCACAAGAGGATTACACTAATTCTATGAGTGATCGCATGGAATGGGGTGCAGCTTTCATTGATCATGGCACACTTTTGTTCTTGTATAGTGTTGTTGTTGTTTCTTATCCTCTTGTGCAAAGATTACACGAATTCCATGAGTTATCTCATGGAATGGGGTGCAGCTTTCATTGATAATGGCACACTTCTGTTCTTGTATAGTGTTGTTGTTGTTGTTTCTTATCCTCTTGTGCAAAGATTACATGAATTCCATGAGTTATCTCATGGAATGGGGTGTAGGGGTGTAGCTTTCATTGATCATGGCACATTTCTGTTCTTGTATAGTGTTGTTGTTGTTTCTTATCCTCTTGTGCAAAGATTACACAAATTCTATGAGTGATCTCATGGAATGGGGTGTAGCTTTCATTGATCATGGCACACTTCTGTTCTTGTATAGTGTTGTTGTTGTTTCTTATCCTCTTGTGCAAAGATTACATGAATTCTATGAGTGATCTCATGGAATGGGGTGTAACTTTCATTGATCATGGCACACTTCTGGTCTTGTATAGTGTTGTTGTTTCTTATCCTCTTGTGCAAAGATTACATGAATTCTATGAGTGATCTCATGGAATGGGGTGCAGCTTTCATTAATCATGGCAACTTCTGTTCTTGTATAGTGTTGTTGTTGTTTCTTATCCTCTTGTGCAAAGATTACACGAATTCTATGAGTGATCTCATGGAATGGGGTGTAGCTTTCATTGATCATGGCGCACTTCTGTTCTTGTATAGTGTTGTTGTTGTTTCTTATCCTCTTGTGCAAAGATTACATGAATTCTATGAGTGATCTCATGGAATGGGGTGTATGGGTGCAGCTTTCATTAATCATGGCACATTTCTGTTCTTGTATAGTGTTGTTGTTGTTTCTTATCCTCTTGTGCAAAGATTACACAAATTCTATGAGTGATCTCATGGAATGGGGTGTAGCTTTCATTGATCATGGCACACTTCTGTTCTTGTATAGTTTTGTTGTTGTTTCTTATCCTCTTGTGCAAAGATTACATGAATTCTATGAGTGATCTCATGGAATGGGGTGTAGGGGTGCTGCTTTCATTGATCATGGCACACTTCTGGTCTTGTATAGTGTTGTTGTTGTTTCTTATCCTCTTGTGCAAAGATTACACAAATTCTATGAGTGATCTCATGGAATGGGGTGCAGCTTTCATTGATCATGGCACACTTCTGGTCTTGTATAGTGTTGTTGTTGTTTCTTATCCTCTTGTGCAAAGATTACACGAATTCTATGAGTGATCTCATGGAATGGGGTGCAGCTTTCATTGATCATGGCAAACTTCTGTTCTTGTATAGTTTTGTTGTTGTTTCTTATCCTCTTGTGCAAAGATTACATGAATTCTATGAGTGATCTCATGGAATGGGGTGTAGCTTTCATTGATCATGGCACACTTCTGGTCTTGTATAGTGTTGTTGTTGTTTCTTATCCTCTTGTGCAAAGATTACATGAATTCTATGAGTGATCTCATGGAATGGGGTGTAGCTTTCATTGATCATGGCACACTTCTGGTCTTGTATAGTGTTGTTGTTGTTTCTTATCCTCTTGTGCAAAGATTACATGAATTCTATGAGTGATCTCATGGAATGGGGTGTAGCTTTCATTGATCATGGCACACTTCTGGTCTTGTATAGTGTTGTTGTTGTTTCTTATCCTCTTGTGCAAAGATTACATGAATTCTATGAGTGATCTCATGGAATGGGGTGTAGGGGTGCAGCTTTCATTGATCATGGCACACTTCTGGTCTTGTATAGTGTTGTTGTTGTTTCTTATCCTCTTGTGCAAAGATTACACGAATTCTATGAGTGATCTCATGGAATGGGGTGCAGCTTTCATTGATCATGGCAAACTTCTGTTCTTGTATAGTTTTGTTGTTGTTTCTTATCCTCTTGTGCAAAGATTACATGAATTCTATGAGTGATCTCATGGAATGGGGTGTAGCTTTCATTGATCATGGCACACTTCTGGTCTTGTATAGTGTTGTTGTTGTTTCTTATCCTCTTGTGCAAAGATTACATGAATTCTATGAGTGATCTCATGGAATGGGGTGTAGCTTTCTTTGATCATGGTACCATGATGACAGTAAATAAATAGATAACAAATATTATTCGAAACTATTATAGATGCGTATGATTCTTTTTGAAAATAAACAATTTCTACTGCCCTTACTGCAATGGAAAAATTAATGGGAGGGCCTGGCTCATCAGTGGTGAACCATCAGTGGTAAGGACAGTAGAAATTGTTTATTTTAAAAAAGAATCATACGCGTCTATAATAGTTTTGAATTTTGATAACAGATGCGCACTAATGCATCATAATATTTTCTTGTTTACACACTTGATAACAGTAAATATTTTAAGAACATTCTGTTGATATTTTTCTTATTTAGTACTTTTGTCTGATGATGGTAATAACGCAGTTACCGAAATGTCACATAGTATTTGGATTTGGTCTTATTATCTTGTAGCTCTAATCTATGTAATCAAAATTGTATCCTTCCCTTTATAAAACAACTGCAGTCCAATCTAAGACATGGCTGGATTGAAACTGCATCCACAACAGAATTCAGTAGAACCTCCATGAGTGGATCCTCTCTATAAAGGACTTATCACCAAAATCACCATTTAGCAGCTCTCCAGTAAGCTCTCTCTAAAGCCATCAACTGATGGTCCAGCTTCTATATTCACAATATTTTGAACTCTTCCAAGATTTTCACAAAAAGATAAAAAAATATTTTCATATTATTTCCTATTAAATTCAGTTACAATTCCAGTTTATCTCCAGTGGCCAAAGGTTAAAACCAAAAGTGGCAGTTCAATACTTATGTCATAATTTTAGAATCCAGAATTCTGTGTTTACTTGATCTGCACTTCTATAATATTCCTAGTAAAGTTTTTTTGTTTTAAAGAAAAAATTCAGGTTTTTCACAAATTTAAGGGCCAAAAAGGTTGAGAAATGCTTCTCTAAAGGAAACTTTGGTTCTGTAACTAGGTGTTGTCTTCTAGAGACTGCACTACTGAATGAGAACTAATTGAAATCACAGTAGAACTTCTCTCTCTCTCTCTAAAGGTAGTTGCAGATCCAAAGTGTCCTTTAGAGAGAGGTTTCCTCTAGAGCAGCTAATTGGTTAAAAAGTAATTATGGGGATGAAACTGGTCTTTGTAGAGAGGTGTCTGTTAGCGGGAGAGTCCAGAGGTTCTACTTGAGTTGCAATTGTTTCTTAAAACCACATGGGAGTCAGTATCTGTTGGTCAACCAACTCAACAGGAGTTGAATTAAAGAGGTTGGAATATATTGGTTCGATTGTGCAATCTCTCTATTCCATTTTGTTATACAGTTAAGCCTGTCACCCCCTCTAAATAGCGCCTTCCTCTCTATAGCGCCTGATTTTAAATACATAGTACGATGCGATTTACATTAAAAGTGACCTGTCTATAGCACCCTATTTTGGTGAGTCCCAAGAGACAGGTTTAACTGTATAATGCAACAGGTTTCTGGAGATGTTTCTTTTTATCATTGCATTCTCAAGATTTAGGGAATTTCCACCCTCCTACAGGAGTACAACATGAACGTTCATGATTGTTGTACACCTGGGTGGAAATACTTGAAAGCTTGAGAATGCAATCATGAAATGAAAGTCTCCAGAAACCATCATTTAATTAATGTCCAGGACATCCATTGTATATTCCACATTGTAAAATAGCTTTCTCAATGTTTGTTTAAACATGTTACCAAAGTTTTTTAATGTAACTCATAGGCAGTCTTTCATGACCACGGTTTAAAAAGCTGTCTCCTATGGTGTACCAGGTCTATTAGTATGAAACGCAAAAATTTTCAGTGAATTCAAAAGTTCACCAATTCCATACAACAAAATATTTTTTTATTCAAAGTAACTGCCCTGATTAGCTATACACTCGGACCACTTTTCAGGCAATTTTCGAATTCCTTGTCTGAAAATTTCTATTCCTTTTGAGTCGAACCAGTCAACAAGTCATTTTCGGAGTATGTCTGAGTTCGAAAATTCCTGGTTTTTTAGGGCGTGTCCTAAAGATGTGAAAAGGTGGTAGTTCGACGGCGCTAAGTCTGGTGAGTACGGCGGGTGGGGTTAGAGTTCCCAGCCCAAGTCTTTTATGGTGTTTTTGACCACCATAGCGTTGTGGGCTGGAGCGTTGGCATGCTGCAGTATCAGGTCGTTATGCTTTTCACGCCATTCAGATCTTTTTTCATTCAACGCCTCTCTCAAACTGTGCATTTGTTGTTCGTAGCGACTAGTATTGACCATTTTGCCAGGTTTCAGGAGCTCGAAATATACTATGCCGGTCTGGTCCCACCATATGCAAAGCATTGCCTTTTTTCCGAAGCGATTGGGCCTAGGCGTCTGTTTTGGAAATTGGCCAGGCAGGCGCCACGACTTTTGGCGCGTAGGATTGCTGAAGTGGATCCATTTCTCATCAGAAGTTACGATTCGGTGCAAAAATGACTTCTTTTCATGCCTGGCGAGCAGCCCTTCGCAGGTTACCAGACGCCGTTATTGCTGCCTTTCGCTCAACTCGTGGGGGACCCATCTGGAAAGCTTTTGGGTCATTCCGAGGCTATTTAAACGTAGAGAAACAGCACCTTGAGACACCTGGAGCATTTTGCGAGTTTTTCCTGCATTTGGGTACTTTCCTCATCCAACAAAGCTTGCAGTTCAGCGTCCTAGAACTTTTGGGGCGGTTTTCCATGTGGTTCATTATCAAGTTCGAAATTGCCACTTTGGAATTTTTTAAACCACCTGTAACACTGCGATTTGCTCAGAGCGTGGTCGCTGTAAACTTCCTCGAGCATTCGGTGGGCTTCAGTGGCACTTTTCTTCCAGTTGAAGGCGAACAACAAAACTTCCCGCAAATGGGCACTTTTTGGCTCAGAAATCGCCATTTTCCACGGGCTCCAGAAAATTTTCATGATTTGAATTTTTCTAAAACTGCACGCATGCTGATGCCACGTGAGTCAAAGAACAAAACGCCTACAACAGCGCCACCGTCGGCTCAAATAAAGTTGCACAGCGGCCTCTGGCGCCCATTTTCGCGTTTCATACTAATAGACCTGGTATATATATAAATCACTTGTGTTGTTCTGTATCCGCAGAAGAACATTTTCCTGTACGATGGTTTTCTTGTATAAAGATGGTCTTCTCCCTGACTTGTATAGCTCTGTGGAGGTGGTCTCTTATAATGTCAGGTCATAACTGAAACTGTTGTTTCCCCTTGTGTAAAGATTACACAAATTCCATGAGTAGTGATCTCATAGAATGAGGTGTATGCGTGCAGCTTTCGTTTATCATGGCACCATGATACACTTTGGTGAAAGTCTGCCTGTAGTTTTAGGCCGTTCCTAACATGGAAGCCTTTGCTGCAGACTCTAACATGAATACAGATGCAGCTCCTCCGTATCCCTGGAGAGGAACCCTTGCTGAGGTCTATCAACTGGATGAAACAGTCTCTGAGTAGAGACACCACCATGGTTTAGACCTGTTTTAAGGTGTCTGTTGTTGTTTCTTATCCCCTGGTGCAAAGATTACACAAATTGAGTTCATGCTCCTCAAGCTGATCTCATAGAATGGGTTATATGGATGCAGCACCATGATCCACTTTGGTGAAAGTCTGACTGTAATTTGAGGCCATTCCTAACATGGAAGCCTTTGCTGCCAACTCTAACATATGAGTACAGACCTCCGTATCCCAACTATATATCCCAACTTTCTTATGTAGAGATTTTGGCTAAGTCCCACATCAGTACCAAGTGTAGGAGATACCTGTGCTGTGTGCAGACTCCTCATGTATTGCATGGTGGGAGATTTCTTCATGCCCCCCGAGGACCCCCTGGGCAGGAGAGGGCCCAAGCTGGAAGCCTTCCTTCGCTTCCCCTAGCCCCCTTGGAAGACATAATTGTTGTTGATGGTGGTACGCAGCAACCTTTGTCTTTTCAAAATTATTATCCCTTGGTCACATGATAAGATGCAATTTGGATTATAGATGAGAACTACATGTACAGTTGCCCATCATGATTAATATTGTCCAAGTAATCACAAGGTAAGAAGACCAAATCTAAATAAATTGTGTGTGATAATGGTAACAATGCTGTTACTGAAAGTCACACACTTTATTTGGATTTGTTACCTTGTAATCTCTTGCCCATGATAATCATGGTGGGCAACTGCTTTTACTGCAAGTACGCTGCATGTCTACACATGTAGAAAGCGGTTTGACTTTTGCACTTACACCTACCTTTGTACTTACAAGTGTGCCTTTGCACTTACACCTACCTTTGTACTTAGTTTTGCACTTACACCTACCTTTGTACTTAGTTTTGCACTTACACCTACCTTTGTACTTAGTTTTGCACTTACAAGTGTGCCTTTGCACTTACACCTACCTTTGTACTTAGTTTTGCACTTACACCTACCTTTGTACTTAGTTTTGCACTTACAAGTGTGCCTTTGCACTTACACCTACCTTTGTACTTAGTTTTGCACTTACACCTACCTTTGTACTTAGTTTTGCACTTACACCTACCTTTGTACTTAGTTTTGCACTTACACCTACCTTTGTACTTAGTTTTGCACTTACACCTACCTTTGTACTTAGTTTTGCACTTACACCTACCTTTGTACTTAGTTTTGCACTTACAAGTGTGCCTTTGCACTTACACCTACTTTTGTACTTAGGTTTGCACTTACAAGTGTGCCTTTGCACTTACACCTACCTTTGTACTTACTTTTGCACTTACAAGTGTGCCTTTGCACTTACACCTACCTTTGTACTTAGTTTTGCACTTACAAGTGTTCCTTTGCACTTACACCTACCTTTGTACTTACTTTTGCACTTACAAGTGTGCCTTTGCACTTACACCTACCTTTGTACTTACTTTTGCACTTACACCTACCTTTGTACTTAGTTTTGCACTTACAAGTGTGCCTTTGCACTTACACCTACTTTTGTACTTAGGTTTGCACTTACAAGTGTGCCTTTGCACTTTCACCTACTTTTGTACTTAGTTTTGCACTTACAAGTGTGCCTTTGCACTTACACCTACCTTTGTACTTACAAGTGTGCCTTTGCACTTACACCTACTTTTGTACTTAGGTTTGCACTTTCACCTACTTTTGTACTTAGTTTTGCACTTACAAGTGTGCCTTTGCACTTACACCTACCTTTGTACTTACAAGTGTGCCTTTGCACTTACACCTACCTTTGTACTTACAAGTGTGCCTTTGCACTTACACCTACCTTTGTACTTACAAGTGTGCCTTTGCACTTACACCTACCTTTATACTTAGTTTTGTACTTACAAGTGTGCCTTTGCACTTACACCTACTTTTGTACTTAGTTTTGCACTTACACCTACCTTTGTACTTAGTTTTGCACTTACACCTACCTTTGTACTTAGTTTTGCACTTACACCTACCTTTGTACTTAGTTTTGCACTTACACCTACCTTTGTACTTAGTTTTGCACTTACACCTACCTTTGTACTTAGTTTTGCACTTACACCTACCTTTGTACTTAGTTTTGCACTTACAAGTGCGCTAGAGCCCCATTTGATTACTTGAACTCACTGGTTGGACCTTGGCAAGAATCTGTGGACATTGAAGCAGTTTTTTTTCTTCAGAAAAAAGTTCCCAATGCAGGATTCGAGTCATGGCTGTTTAAAATGGGCGGCTTCTTAGCTTTTTTGATGAATGCAAAGATATCAGATAAAATGTATTTAACACGTGCAACAATAGAATGGGTGGATGTAATGCCGCCAATATGCAAGCTGAAACATGCTAAACAATTTAGCCGTTTTAAAAATTCATCAAGTTAAAATAACAAGTTTGAAATAAACGTTCTCTCCCCAGACTTAAATGATTTTACAACTTTCACTCTATGTACGTAGAGAGGGCTAGAGTTGTATCTTTCAACTAGGTACACAAGGTAATAAGACCTAATAAATGAATAGTGTGTGACGTTTTGCTAACAGCCTTGTTACCATCTTCAGACAAAAGTACTGAATCCAAATAAATAAGTACTTTTGTCTGAAGATGGTAACAACGCTGTTACCGAAACATCACACACTATTTTTTTTTTTTTTATTTGGTCTTGTTGTTGTTGTTGTTGTCGTGTCCAATGAAGAGCCTCAGATGTCTCCATGAATCTCTATCACAGCAGTCGCAATGTCCACTATCTTGGGTGTGTAAAGCTGCTGTTCTGGGTCCATGTCAATTTTCTGTTGTTGTTGTGGTGTCCAATGAAGAGAGCCTCAGATGTCTCCATACATCTCTATTACAGCAGCAGCAATGTCTTCTATCTTGGGTGGGTATACTGTATTGTTGTTGTTGTGTCCAATGAAGAGCTTCAGATGTCTCCATACATCTCTATCACAGCAGTCGCAATGTCCACTATCTTGGGTGTGTATACTGTATTGTTGTTGTTGTTGTCGTGTCCAATGAAGAGCCTCAGATGTCTCCATACATCTCTATCACAGCAGTCGCAATGTCCACTATCTTGGGTGTGTAAAGCTGCTGCTCTGGGTCCATGTCAATTTTCTGTTGTTGTTGTCGTGTCCAATGAAGAGCCTCAAATGTCTCCATACATCTCTATCACAGCAGTCGCAATGTCCACTATCTTGGGTGTGTAAAGCTGCTGCTCTGGGTCCATGTCAATTTTCTGTTGTTGTTGTGGTGTCCAATGAAGAGCCTTAGATGTCTCCATACATCTCTATCACAGCAGTCGCAATGTCCACTATCTTGGGTGTGTAAAGCTGCTGCTCTGGGTCCATGTCAATTTTCTGTTGTTGTTGTGGTGTCCAATGAAGAGCCTTAGATGTCTCCATACATCTCTATCACAGCAGTCGCAATGTCCACTATCTTGGGTGTGTAAAGCTGCTGCTCTGGGTCCATGTCAATTTTCTGTTGTTGTTGTCGTGTCCAATGAAGAGCCTCAAATGTCTCCATACATCTCTATCACAGCAGTCGCAATGTCCACTATCTTGGGTGTGTAAAGCTGCTGCTCTGGGTCCATGTCAATTTTCTGTTGTTGTTGTGGTGTCCAATGAAGAGCCTTAGATGTCTCCATACATCTCTATCACAGCAGTCGCAATGTCCACTATCTTGGGTGTGTAAAGCTGCTGCTCTGGGTCCATGTCAATTTTCTGTTGTTGTTGTGGTGTCCAATGAAGAGCCTCAGATGTCTCCATTACATCTCTATCACAGCAGTCGCAATGTCCACTATCTTGGGTGTGTCAAGTTGCTGCTCTGGGTCCATGTCAATTTTCTGTTGTTGTTGTCGTGTCCAATGAAGAGCCTCAGATGTCTCCATACATCTCTATCACAGCAGTCGCAATGTCCACTATCTTGGGTGTGTAAAGCTGCTTTGCTCTTCATTGGAAAATGACGTTGTTGCCACGTTAGTCACCTTGGACCAGAATTTGGTCAAATATTCCAAGGGTCCAGGGGTGTGGTCGGACTTCTCCCCCCCCCCCCCTTTGGTCTTATTACCTTGTGTTTATAATCTATAATCCAAATTGTGACTTATCATAGGTTTATAATTAATATAACTAAGTCTCAATTTTTAGATCAGATATAAAGGTTCATTTATGCTAATCAAATTATCAGAGGAATTTATCATCAAAAATCATCTTTTCATCAGATTTTTTTTTTTAGTCCTTTTTGAATTACTGATTTAAAATATGGAAATTGTCAATTTAGGGAATATTATTAGGAGTATAGATAAGTTTGTGTGTTTTATTTTTCTTTGAAAATTGAAGCTTTATTGTGAAAAATTGGTTCACTGTTCAAAGTATTGTCCATCGCTAGCCACTCCCATCTTTCTGGCAATTGAGAGACCCCATCACAGAAAAAGGCCGTCTTTTTGGCCGCTATCTATTCATCAATCCATTTTTTGACTTCATCTTTGACTCCAGCATTTGTACTCCATGTTAGGAGCGGCTGTACATGGCGTCTGTTCCTCATGTCAGAGGTGGTCATTTCTTTTGGAGCTAAGTTGGCCTGCCACTGAGTAGTGCTCTCAGTCTTAATGACAAAGGCAGACGCATTCTACTTCACCCAATCATGATGGTTGTCAACTTTACAAGCTTGATACCATAATATGATTGAGTGGAGATAAGAAAGAAGAAGAATTGTAAATATTGAGGCTGCCTGGCCGGCATTCATATTTCTTGAAAATGAAGATACTTCGGCCAGTAAATCTTTTTATTACCTCGAATATTTGTCGAAAGGTCGAGGTATTAAAAAGATTTATATATACTGGCCAAAGTATCTTCATTTTCAAGAAAAAGAAGAAGATCAATCCATTTTTTGACTTCATCCTAATTGGAGAAGTGCTGGTCAGCCAGGCCATGTTGCATTGATCGGAAGAGATAATAATCGGAAGGAGCAATGTCTGGGCTATATGGCGGGTAGGGTAGGGCTTCCCATTTGTGTGTTTCTAAGTACATTTTAACGGGTGCGGAAGCTTGTGGCTTAGCATTATCATGTTGCAAAATAACTTTGTCATGTCTATCCGCTCAAACACATAGTCTTCAGTAGACCTCCCCTGTGATCCTTTCATTCCGTTGTAGCAGCTCATTATATACCACTCCTATCTGCTTCTTCTTTCTTATCTCCATTCAATCATTATTTGATGATTATAAACACAAGGTAATAAGACCAAATCCAAATAAATAAATAGTGTGTGACGTTTCGGTAACAGCGTTGTTACCATCTTCAGACAAAAGTACTGAATGAGAGAATTTTACCACAGCATGCTTTTAAATAGTTCCTGTTATCAAGTGTGTAAACAAGATAACAGATAAGAAGATATTTATCTGATAAACAGATGGGAAAAACACCTGCTGATTAATATTCTTAAAATTAAAAGTTTTTTCAAATATAATTAAAAGCATATCTATAAATATCATTTATATTTCCTCTTTCTTCCATTCTGTTAATTGTAGCACATTTCTTTTGAATGAAAAATGCTTCTTTAAATTGTCTCTTAAAATAATTTTTCTCATAATCTAGTATCTTTGTTTCTTTTAGGTTAAAATTATTATGTCCTGTGATTTTTCTATGTTCTACAAGTGCAGAATTCTCAATTTTATCCCATTTCAGAGCATATTCATGGTTTTTCATTCTTTCTTTTAAAGTTCTGGATGTTTGTCCTACATAACATTGGTCACATTTTTCACATTTCACTTCATAAATTAAACCTGCTCTATTTGGTATGTGAGTGTTCTTATGGTTGTTGATATATTGAGAGATAGGGTTACATGGTTTCCATGCAATGTTTATTTTTTCATACTTTTTTAATATATTAGTCAAATTTCTTGCAAACTTTTGGTTTATAAATGGCAATGTGATAAATTTGGCTTCTTTGTTTTTGCACTTTAGATTTTGAATTAAAGTATTATTCTCATATTTTTGGTTCATGTTTTCTATTATTCTATCTATCAATTTGATGGGGAAATCTTCATTGATTAGTTCTTTTTTGATGCTGTTAATTTCTATATTTCTTTTAGTTGTATCATTAATGAGTGTAAAAGCTCTATATATAAGAGCTTTTACTAATCCTACTTTTTGGCTGAAATGGTGCTATGAGCTAAAGTTCCAATAAGTTCCTGTATGTGTTGGTTTTTTGTATATAGAGGTTGTAATGTTGTTATTGTTGTACGATAAGTTCATGTCCAGGAAATTTATTGATTTGTTGTTATCTACTTCCATAGAGTAATTGATATCAGGCAATAGATTGTTGAAAGTATCCAAAATTTTTTGTTCACTTCCCTGATTAATAAATAAAATGGAGTCATCCACATATCTTTTAAAATAATAAACATCATTTTTAAGTGAATTTAGAGCTTTTATTTCTAATTGGCCTATAGTAATACAAGCTGCGTTTGGTGATATTGGACTACCCATTGTTGCACCTTTCATTTGGAGATATATTTGGTCATCATAAATAAAGTATGTTGTTTTCAAACAAAATTCTATTCCAATTAAAAATTCAGATTTTGGCAAATTATTTATTTTTGATTCTTTTATCACATGGTTTAATGCATCCATAATTGTGGGTATAGGGATTGAAGAGTAAACATGGATTCAACATCTAAAGATATAATTCTTTGATTTCCATTTAGCTTCATGTCAATAATATCTTCTTTGAATTCATAGGAGTTAACAATTTCATTTTCATTAAAATATTGGTAGATTTTTAATTGTTGTGCTAACCATTTTGACAAGGCATATGTTGGTGAAGGTCTATTGTTTACTATTGGGCGTAATGGACAGTTAGGCTTGTGGACCTTTGGGGCACCATATATATTGGGCACATGTGCATCATAATTTTTCAACTTGGTTAAAAGCCTGTAATTAATATATTTGTTTTTTCTCCAGTTTTTAAGTATGGTGTTCAATTTATTTTTGAAGTTTTTTGTTGGATCATTTTGTATAGGAGAATAGGTACCATTGTTATTCAATAAAGAAAGCATTTTTTGTTTATTGTCTTCTTTTTTCATTAAAACAATTCCATTCCCTTTGTCATATTTTGTTATTACATATTTGGAGGTCAATTTTTTGTTTATATTATTTGATTTATAATTTTGTTTTAGTGTATTAGTAACTTCAAATCTAATATTAGCTGCCTTATTAGGGTTAAGAGTTTTGCATATTTCTTCTGTTTTTGAAATAATATCCAATTTTTCTTTTTGTTTCAGATTTCCCCCCAAAGCATATTTATAACCTTTGCTAAGCAAGTCTATAACTTCATTTGAGATACCTTCACCTGTTAAATTCATGATGTTATTTTTTGGTTTAATTTCAGAGTTGAATACTTCATTTTTCTTTTCAGGGAAGAGTTTTTCATAAATAAAATCAATTTCTTTATATTGGCATAATAATTTTAGCATGTCATGTTTCTTTAAAATACTTTCTATCTTTTTCTCATATCTATTTTCTTAAATTCTGTAAAATGCATCAAGTAATTCCTAATGCATTTCTCATTCCTAATAGATGGAATTTCCCAAAATCTGATTCAAAATTGAAAAGATTATCACTTGATCTTATAAATGGAGAGATTAGATTTCATTGGAAAAATATTCATTTCAATACTAAGGCTATAAATTCAAATCTCAAAATGCTTGCTGACAGTATGGATAGTGACCTTTTTGAAAAAATAAAAAATATTATTGAAATAAAAACAAACTACATCGCTAAACAAAATTCAAAAAGGCATTTTAAAAAGATAGAAAGTATTTTAAAGAAACATGACATGCTAAAATTATTATGCCAATATAAAGAAATTGATTTTATATATGAAAAACTCTTCCCTGAAAAGAAAAATGAAGTATTCAACTCTGAAATTAAACCAAAAAATAACATCATGAATTTAACAGGTGAAGGTATCTCAAATGAAGTTCTAGACTTGCTTAGCAAAGGTTATAAATATGCTTTGGGGGAAAATCTGAAACAAAAAGAAAAATTGGATATTATTTCAAAAACAGAAGAAATATGCAAAACTCTTAACCCTAATAAGGCAGCTAATATTAGATTTGAAGTTACTAATACACTAAAACAAAATTATAAATCAAATAATATAAACAAAAAATTGACCTCCAAACTTAAACACCTACAAACAAAATATGACAAAGGGAATGGAATTGTTTTAATGAAAAAAGAAGACTATAAACAAAAAATGCTTTCTTTATTGAATAACAATGGTACCTATTCTCCTATACAAAATGATCCAACAAAAAACTTCAAAAATAAATTGAACACCATACTTAAAAACTGGAGAAAAAAACAAATATATTAATTACAGGCTTTTAACCAAGTTGAAAAATTATGATGCACATGTGCCCAATATATATGGTGCCCCAAAGGTCCACAAGCCTAACTGTCCATTACGCCCAATAGTAAACAATAGACCTTCACCAACATATGCCTTGTCAAAATGGTTAGCACAACAATTAAAAATCTACCAATATTTTAATGAAAATGAAATTGTTAACTCCTATGAATTCAAAGAAGATATTATTGGCATGAAGCTAAATGGAAATCAAAGAATTATATCTTTAGATGTTGAATCCATGTTTACTCTTCAATCCCTATACCCACAATTATGGATGCATTAAACCATGTGATAAAAGAATCAAAAATAAATAATTTGCCAAAATCTGAATTTTTAATTGGAATAGAATTTTGTTTGAAAACAACATACTTTATTTATGATGACCAAATATATCTCCAAATGAAAGGTGCAACAATGGGTAGTCCAATATCACCAAACGCAGCTTGTATTACTATAGGCCAATTAGAAATAAAAGCTCTAAATTCACTTAAAAATGATGTTTATTATTTTAAAAGATATGTGGATGACTCCATTTTATTTATTAATCAGGGAAGTGAACAAAAAATTTTGGATACTTTCAACAATATATTGCCTGATATCAATTACTCTATGGAAGTAGATAACAACAAATCAATAAATTTCCTGGACATGAACTTATCGTACAACAATAACAACATTACAACCTCTATATACAAAAAACCAACACATACAGGAACTTATTGGAACTTTAGCTCATAGCACCATTTCAGCCAAAAAGTAGGATTAGTAAAAGCTCTTATATATAGAGCTTTTACACTCATTAATGATACAACTAAAAGAAATATAGAAATTAACAGCATCAAAAAAGAACTAATCAATGAAGATTTCCCCATCAAATTGATAGATAGAATAATAGAAAACATGAACCAAAAATATGAGAATAATACTTTAATTCAAAATCTAAAGTTCAAAAACAAAGAAGCCAAATTTATCACATTGCCATTTATAAACCAAAAGTTTGCAAGAAATTTGACTAATATATTCAAAAAGTATGAAAAAATAAACATTGCATGGAAACCATGTAACCCTATCTCTCAATATATCAACAACCATAAGAACACTCACATACCAAATAGAGCAGGTTTAATTTATGAAGTGAAATGTGAAAAATGTGACCAATGTTATGTAGGACAAACATCCAGAACTTTAAAAGAAAGAATGAAAAACCATGAATATGCTCTGAAATGGGATAAAATTGAGAATTCTGCACTTGTAGAACATAGAAAAATCACAGGACATAATAATTTTAACCTAAAAGAAACAAAGATACTAGATTATGAGAAAAATTATTTTAAGAGACAATTTAAAGAAGCATTTTTCATTCAAAAGAAATGTGCTACAATTAACAGAATGGAAGAAAGAGGAAATATAAATGATATTTATAGATATGCTTTTAATTATATTTGAAAAAACTTTTAATTCTAAGAATATTAATCAGCAGGTGTTTTTCCCATCTGTTTATCAGATAAATATCTTCTTATCGTTATCTTGTTTACACACTTGATAACAGGAACTATTTAAAAGCATGCTGTGGTAAAATTCTCTCATTCAGTACTTTTGTCTGAAGATGGTAACAACGCTGTTACCGAAACGTCACACACTATTTATTTATTTGGTCTTATTACCTTGTGTTTATAATCTACAATCCAAATTGTGCCTCATCAATATTATTTGATGATGTTTGACAACCATCATGAAGTAAAATGCATCTGCCTTTGTCATTAAGACTGGGAGCACTACTCAGTGGCAGACCGACTTAGCTCCAAAAGAAATGGCCGCCTCTGACATGAGGAACAGACGCCATGTGCAGCCGCTCCTAACATGGAGTACAAACGCTGCTCATCCTGTATCCCTGGATTAGGAGCCCTTACAAGGTACTATCAGCCGGGCCAGCTAAGCCCAGGTTTTTTTAGTGAGCTTGTTACTGCTCCTCCTTTTTCATCCGGGCTTGGGACCGGCAAAGGCGGAGTTACTCTGCTAATTGGTAAAACTAGTTAGTTTGGAGACTGTACTGAACACCCTGTTGTTATCACCTGGCTGTGTTTCAGGTCAACCATCCAATCCCCCAGCCCTCACACACTGTAAATGTAATTATGTAAATATCTTGTATCTTATTAAAATTTAATTTTTATTATTATTATAGAGTTTTGTTCCCAAGTCTACATATTTTTCTCTCAATAAATTGAATTTTTGCCTCTTAGTTTCCTATTGCTAGGGGCTTTTTTGGTCAATTCTAATTTTGAAGGTGATATGAACTACAATGTAATAAGACCAAATAAATTAATAGTGGGTGACATTTTGCTAACAGTAATTGTAACCATCATCAGACAGAAGACCTTTATAATGTATTAGAAGACTTAATGAAAAAATAAAGTTTTTAACGTTGTTACCAAAGTGTCGAAGCCCAAGGTATCAAAGTCTACCTCAATCAAAACCATCAACATATTCAATATGTATCACCCACCAAACAATAAACTTATTGACGATGGAACAATGGCTCAATTTCTTCAGACAACATTATTATTGTAGGTGACCTTAATGCCAAATATCAACTATGAGGATGTTCCACATCAAACCCAAGAGGCAAAATACTTTCAAACTTATTTGACGACAATGCCTTCATGTGCTTAAATGATGGGAATCCTACCCACCATTCCTACAGCTATAATACTGCACAAGCCCTTGATATAAGTTTCTCCAGTCCTGACATTTTCCACAAATGGCAAATATTAAAAAGTATTGGAAGTGATCATTTGCCTATTTTAATAGAAATTAGCACCAAGACCAAAACCAGCTCAATTAATGAAAAATTCTGGAACTTCAAAAAGGCTAATTGGAATCTTTACCAGCAAAATACCAATGAGGACTTTGGAAAAGCACCCACTAGAATAAAAGATCTGGAACAAAATTGGATATCTTTCAAAAACACCATTATTCAAGCAGCCAAAGTTTCAATACCAAGAGGTAATATTAAGAAATGGATTCCAAATTACACACACCAGGCAAAAGTTATTCAAACACTTATAACTAAAAGAAATGAACTACAAAAAAAGTGCACCCAAAACCAAACAAATTGTAGAACTGAACTGAACATTGTGAATGCAAAAATAAAAAGATTATACATAAATATGAAAAGGGAAAAATGGAAACAAACTTGTGAAGACCTGAACCAAAGAAACCCAAATACAAAACTTTGGCATTTGGCAAAACAAATTGACAGAGCCCAGCCACAAACTGAAAACACAAATATGATTACAGATGGTACCCTAGCAACTAATGACAAAAATGCTGCTAATCTTTTAGGTAATTGTTATGTT
>CP092885.1:2148478-2177950 GCA_030710605.1 Cordylochernes scorpioides | reverse complement strand
TGTTTAATTAATGACAAAGGCCAGTTTAAAGGTTCTATGGTGAAGAAGGAAACATAGTTTATTAACTTTTCAAATATGCGCGTGGTCTCATGCTACCACTCGCGATAGGCTTTTTTCTTCTACCCCCGCGCATGCGTGGCGGCTACGTCACGTCCAGTGACGTCACGACATCACATCTTCCCCCTTCCTGTAACACTTGGACCGTAGTCGCGAAGCATTGGGAGAACTGTCAGGAGGTGGGGTAGACTCCTCCTGGCTGGCGTGGTCATCCAAATGTAGGGCAGGATGTATTCCCAGTTCATGTCGGGTGTCAGGACGGGTGTAGGTCCCGGCACACTTCTGGTACAGTCTCAGTCTGCGGGCATTCCACACTTTACCGTCGGATAGCACAAATGTAAATGGTCGCAGTTGTTTGGTTATGGTGAACGGGCCCCTCAACTTTGAACGTCCTTTCATGACAGGATCACCCGCTTGGACTTTTACCTGATCTCCAACTTGTAGTTTAGGACTACAGCTTTTACTTTCACTGTCGCTCTTGTCTTCCTGACGGCAAGCTTCCTCAGGTGGTTTTGTTTCAACTTCCTTATCGAACACATGCACCAAAGTTCTTCCATGGAGCACTGCTGAAGGTGTTTGCTTCGTAACGGTGTGCGGTGTAGATCTGTATTCTCTCAAGAACAGTTGTATCGTTCTTTTAACCTCTGTATGCTGTAGGTGTGCTGTCAGGACCGTTGACTTTAGAGTTTTATTGAAGTTTTCCACTTCTCCGTTGCAAGCTGGGTGGTAGTTAGCAGTCCGTATATGCTTAATGCCATTGCTCCCCAGGAAGTCTTCAAACTCCTCGGAGATAAAGGGTGTTCCATTGTCGGTGACAATCTCACGTGGAAATCCCTCTCTAGAGAAAACATCTTCCAAAAAGTTTATTATCACTTTAGAGGTAGTCTTGTTCGTACAGAAGACTTCGGGCCATTTAGATGTGTAGTCAATTAGAGTTATAGCAAACCTGAATCCAATCTCGGAGTCAATGAAGGGTCCAACTATATCCAGGCCAAGTTTAGTCCAGGGATTTGCTGGCCTTTCAACAGGAGTTATGGGGACTCGAATAGACTTTAGTCTCTTGTCGTGGTTCTTACATACCCAGCAATTGGTTACCAAGTCTTCCACGTCTTTATCCATCCCGGGCCACCAGTAGCTTTCTCTTAACCTTTGCTTGGTTCTGACCATTCCTTGATGAGCTTTATGAGCAAAGGATAGTAATTTATTTCGGAGAGATACTGGTACTAGGATTTTTCCTTTTTCATTCAAGATCAGGTCCTCCTGAACTGAAAGATCCTTTCTTAATCTGAAGTATTTATTTAATTGTGAAGATTCATTATTACTCCATGGTTTCATCAGTTGCTCTTTTAAGGCAATAATTTCAGGGCACAGTGAACATTCTCTCAGGAATTCTTCTTCACTGATAGCCAACATGTCTTGATTGATCGATGCAATGAGTTCAACTTCACCATCATAGTCCTCATGGGATGATAGCGATGATCTGGAGAGATAATCAGGTAATACGTTATCTCTTCCCTTTTTGTATTCGATGTTGTAATCAAAGTTCATGAGCCTTGCAGACCATCTTGCAATTCTCAGTCCTGCTCTATCATTGCCTTTAGTTGTAAGCAATGTCGTTAGAGAGGATTGATCCGTTCTCAAAGTGAACTTCAGACCCCAGACCCATCTTCTAAACTTTTCACAAGCCCACACACAAGCGAGGGCTTCTTTTTCAACAATTGAGTATTTCCTCTCAGCATCAGAAAGTGTTCTTGAGGCACACGCCACAATGCGCTCCTCTCCCTTTTCTGACAGCTGTGAGACTACGCATCCTATGCCGCTATGAGATGCATTAGTTGTAATGACCTTAGGCAATTTTGGACAAAATAGAGCAAGTACTTGTCTCTTTTTAAGAGAGTCCTTTACTGTTTGCAAAGCTTTTGCATGTTCTCCTCTCCACTTAAACGGAACACTTTTCTTAAGCAACTTTTGTAGAGGTTCCATAATTGTACTTTTGTTAGGGATGTATTTCTGGAACCAGTTTATCATTCCGATTGAGGATCTAAGACCTGACTTATCTTTGGGGGGAGGGGCATCTAAGAGAGGTTTCATCAACTCCTCATCCAGATGAACTCCATTATCATCAATTATGTGCCCTAAAAATTTTAAGGACTTCTGCCTGTAAATTGACTTTGCGTCATTTAGCATAAGGTTGACTTCTCTAAGTCTAGACAGAACTTGATTCAACTTTTTATCATGGTCTTCCATACTGCTACCCCCAATTATTATATCATTGAGGTAACAACTTACACCTTTAATGTCCATCAGAAGTTCACTTAAATATCTTTGAAAAGCACCTGGTGCTGAGGTCAGGCCATAGGGCAACCTTTTAAACTGGTAAATCCCCATATCTATATATATAAAAATGAATGTATGTGTGTGTGTGTGTGACAATTGAAAAATATTTATTGTCATCTAGACAATTTTACAATTCAGCGAGAGAGAACAAGAGAAATATATACAGGAGAATGAAAAATAAAATGCAAAATTTTTACAAAGTGATGATGATGAAGGAAGGCATCCCCTGCGCATGAGGGTCCTCGTCCAGGCGATGAGCGGGTCCTCCACCCCACCGAGCCCAACCTGGACAAAGTGGCGATAGACGCGCAGCTTTGCCGACGCCAGGATGGTCAGGGCGTCATCCTCAAAGCCGGACCCGCCGAAGATCCAGGCCTGCAGGTCAGGGGGCCGCCCGATGATGTTGAAGGCCTCTCTGATGAGGGGCCTGATGGAAGAGAAGCTCCAGTAGCGGTGGCCGAGGGAGCGGTCGACGGACCCACAGGCAGGACACGAGGGGACGGCCGAGGCAGGATGGGCCGGATGGGGTAGAGCGTGGAGGGCCAATTTGAAGGCGGCATCGGCCTCATGCCCCGAGAAGGCGCAGCGCCGGAGCGAGGCCCAGTCGATCCTGGATGGTGGGTGCCCATCTCGCCAGGAATCGGGAGATCGGCGTGGCCGCGAGGCGTGGACGATCCAAGGCCCGTCGGGCCGAGCGCGTCGTGAGGCCGTTGAGGAACGGCGTGGCCGTCCCGCGCAGCACCACAGCCGCAGCTAATGAAGATGAGGAAGAAGATGGAGACTCCCCCCCGAAGCCCACGGCGTTCTCGGAGGTCAGCCTCCGACAGAAGGCGCCCAGGGTCGCGGCGTCAGCCAGGGCCGAGCGCGTAGGGCGGGCGATGAGGTGTTCCTCCTCGATGAGGTCCCGGACTCGGGCTCCGCTCCAGCGGGCGGGGGCCAGGAGGGCGGAGGAACCGGCAGCCGCCGATGATGGGGAGGTCCAGCAGCTGAGCAGTGGGGATCGCCCGGTGGTTGAGGCCCAGGATGTTGGAGGCCTCCTCCCAGAGCTTCAGCAGCCGGAGGCGCCGGGGCTGGAGTGTGGTGCCGTCCGGTGGAGGTCTGAGCCAGGCCTCGCTAGTCACCAGCCAGGAGAAGCCGTTCCTGCCCCCGCGTAGCGCGACCTGCACACCCTTGAGGCAGGCGAGCTGGAGTTGGGTTGCCAGGTCGAGGAGGCCGATGGCTACGGGCCTCGCCATGACGGCGGCGGGAAGCCACGCCGTGTGCTCGGGCCCCCAGACGAACCTCGCTAGTCTGGCATGCAGCTTGGCGATGGTCGGGGGTGATGGCAGGTACCCGTGCAGGTGATGCTGGATGGTGGAGCCCACCAGCGAGTTCGCCGCTCTAGCTCGTCCGACGAGGGATAGGCCGCGGGTGAAGGGCGTCCATCTGCGACAGGCGGACTCCAGGAGGGCGAGAAGATGCTGCTCCTGATGGGCTACGGAGCTTCTGGGGGCGATGTCGTGCCTGAGGACCCTGATGGAGGTGGTCGACCAGGAGGCGCCGCGGTTGCGCCAGGCTCCGCACCAAAGGCCCGCGCTCTTCCCGAGGTTGAAGGCGATACCAGAGGCCCGCTTGAAGTCCCCGAGGACGGTCGCCACCCGCTCGAATTCTTCGTCGCGATGGAACAGGAGGACGATGTCGTCGGCGTAGGCGATGACGTTGCCCACGCCGAGGATCGTCTCCAGGCGACGCAGCAGCGGTCCCGTCGCGATGCTGAAGAGCGCCGCGCTCAGAGCGCAGCCCTGTCTCACGCCGTTGAGTAGTTTGAAGGCGACGGTCTGGAAGCCCCCGACCTTTATTGTGGCGTCCGCCCCGGCGTAGAGTAGAAGAGTCCATCCCACGAAGGCCGGTGGGAGGCGCAGGTGGGACACCAGGAGGGACGTTAGATACCCGCGGTCCAGGGAGTCGAAGGCGGACTGCAGATCCACGGAAACCGCGGCCAGTGGCGTGCCTCGGGCAGTAGCCTCCTCGACGGCGTCTGTGACCCGCGCGATGTTCCAGGAGGGGGACCTTCCGGGGACGGCGTACGTCTGGCACTCCGGCACCAGAGTTGAGAGGTGGGGCCTGAGGCGGCCGAGCAGGATCGATCCGATTGCCCTGTAGTCGGCCGAGGGCAGGGAGATCGGTCTGTAGCTGTCCAGACCGCGACCGCCGCCGCGGGCCTTGGGGACCAGGCAGATCTCGCTCCGGCGCATCGATGGAGGCAGGGCACCTCGGAGCTGAGACTCGGCGAGCACACGTCGCAGGGCGACCGCGAAGAATTCCTCGAAGGTGCTGAGGACCTCGCAGGGCAGACCGTCCCAGCCGGGGGCTCTTCCGCGAGGGAGGCGGCGGATGGCAGCGGCTACCTCAGCCTCGGAGACCTCAGCCCAGTTGAGTGGATCCTCTTCTCCTAGTTCGATAGGAGTGGTGGTCGTAGCTCCGATGAAGGCCGCGTACTCCGCCGGGTCGCAGCTCGGGCGGGCGAAGCGAGGCCGGAAGATGTCCAGGGCCTTTCGCCGCAAAACGGGGCCCTCGATGACCTCGCCGTTCTCGTCCCTGATGGTGGTGACAGCTGGGCGGCGGTGGCGCGCGAGGTCCGGGAGAGATGGGTAATCCGCGTTCGTCGACGAGGCCTCAACCTGAACCCTGATGTTGCGTTGGGCCCTGCCGATGTAGCCGTCGTCGCGATCGTGGTGGCGAGGATCGTGGAGCGAGCGGGCCTCCGCGAGGATGCCGGCCTTGATTAGTGTCCAGCGGTCCCACAGTTGAGGCGCATCGAGCAGGGATATTTCCTCCGCGATGTCCACCAGGTAGTTGTTCATGTGCTCCTGGGCCAGCCCGGAGCGGAGCGTAGCAGCCACGCGAGGTTGGGAGGGGGCGGCTGGAGGGCCCACTCGGAGCAGCACCATGCGATGATCGGAGAGGTGGAAAGGAGCAATCGCATATGATGTTGAGACCTCCAGAAAGCGCGCCGGAGCGAGGATTCTGTCGAGGCGACTGCTCTCGATCAGGTCGCCATGTGCAGCGACTCTGGTGGGAAGGTGGGCGGCGTCAAACTCGGGGGCGGCATCCAGGAGCGCGGCGGACTCGCAAAGAGCTCCGAGGGCCGCCATGGAGATAGAGTCGCGGTTCCTGTCGTCCCTGATATTAAAGTCCCCGAGGACCCAGGCTTCCTCCTCTTCTTCAACGGCGGCTGCCTCGATGACTCGGAGTTGCTCGATGCGCTCGCGCTGGTCGTGCGAGAGGTGGACATGACGGTCATCTCCTGGCCGTGGACATTGAAGGTGGCCAAGACGATGTGGCCCGGCCACAGGATGCGGTGTCGCGAGACGGTGACGCCCGGCGCGTAGATGCAGGCGAGGCCCGAACCCGATATTGCGTCGGGTGGGGCAGTAATAGCATCGTAGCCGAGGCAGAGGTCTTGGGCGCCGTCGAGGTGGTGGGTGTTAGTTTCTTGCACAAGCGCAATGACCACGCGGTGTTGTCTCAGGAGATGGCAAAGGCTTAGGCTCTTGTTCCTAATAGCGAGCCCGCGCGCGTTAATGGAGGCGATGGTGAAGCCTATGATGAAGTCCCTTGATGGAGCAGGGGCAGGGCCTGGCGAAGGCGTTTGTAGATGGAGTCGAGCCTCCTACGTAAGAGGGCCTGGACCAGCTCGTACAAGGCAGTCCTCTGGGCGAGTGTAAGGTCAGGGAGTTGCTTTTTGAGGTGCGGTGTGGAGACGAGGAGGCTACAAACCCTCTCCTTTTCGAGACCCGCTTGGTTGGTTTTGTCAAAGATTGTGGAGGGGGCCGGCCGCAGGCAGGCATCTAGCTCTTTCCTGATTTTATTCTTTCCTTCCTGGGTGGAGCCTGTGCCTTCCTCCTCAAGCTGAGCCACCTCCATTGGCTCGGCGGGCACCGGTGGAGGCAGGGCTGGTGTGGTGGGCGGGTCGGAGGCTGAGCAAGTGGAGCCCGGCGCCTCTCCAGGCGGCAGGAGAGGACGCGCAGGATGGAGCGCTGGGGCACCCGGAGCAGCAGCAGCGGGCGTCACTGGGGCATTATTAGGTGCCTCCTCCGATGGAGCTAGGGGCGCTGGTGGAGAGGGAACGGGTGATGGTGGACCAGTTCGCTGAGGCACGGTGGGAGAAGGAGAAGAGGCCTGGATCTGGGCGGGGGAGTCCACGCGCTTTGGGGCGTCGAAGTTCCGCCTGGCGAGCGATGGGCAGCTAGCTCTGCGGTGGCCCTGCCTTCCGCATTTGGAACATTTGATTCCGAAGGAGAGGTAGGCAGATAGGGTGTCTCCCTTGGACTGTATGGTCAGTCGGGTGGGCAGGGTCTCCAGCCTGACTCCCTCGTGGAGCAGGATGAACGCCTCCCGGGCGGCCGTCGTTGAAGGCGAACTCCCCCAGCTTGATCAGGATGGGGGCGATGGAGGTGACCCTCCCGTATTGGCCCAGGGCGTTCACGATGGTGAAGTCGTCCACGAAGCCTGGCAGGCCGGCGACGACGATCCGTTCGGCCCTTTTTCGGTAGGGGAAGACCCTAAGGGTCGTTCCCCCGATCTCTAAGTCGCTCTCCACCAGAAGGCGCGCAAGATCTTTGGTTGCCAAGCCCACGAGGAAATGGCCGTTCATTTTGCCGAAATGTGTGATTTTATCCGGCCCCCCGACCAGCCTGGACATTGCCTTTAGGTAGGTGTAGTCCGGGATCTCTGGGCACCGCTCCACGAAGATGTAGTGCTCGTGGTTGGTTGTGGCCTGCCTCTTCTTGGCGTCAGCGATGTTGGCGCGTGTCGCCTTGATCTCCCTAGGCGGCACTGTTCTCGGCCCTGTCGGCCGCCTCAGCTGCTGGGAGCTGGGCTTCTTAGCAGGCCTGCTAGGCTGCTTGGCGGCGCGCTCCGGCGTTGTTGAAGTGCGGCGCCGCTTCTTGTTCTTCACAACGGTAAAACCCCAGTTGTCGTCCACGTCAACCATCTCGCTGTCGGCCCAGTTGAGCGAGGCCGGGCTGGCTGTTGCAGCGCTGGAAGAGGCAGCAGTCGGCGGCGCGGTGATGTCACGCGCGGCGGCCGGATTTACATGCACGTCGCCTGCCGGCGGATTTGCATGCTTTGTTTTTTCTTGATTTTCTTCAGAAGAATTCTTCTGAAAAGCGATTTTCGCTGACATCTCAGCACTGGTTGGAGATTTCGAGCTGAGCCTTCAGGCTCATGAGCAGCTCGTTCAGGGCTTTCAGCCAATGTCACATTCGACACACCTTTCGGCAAACTGCTTCTTTAACTGTAGTATCCTCGAACGAGATTTTGGCTCAAAAACCTGTTCCAGATTTTTCCACGCATCCTGTGGCGATGTACAGTCGATGATGTGAATTTGGTGTTCTGTATTTATCGACAACGCGATAACAGCCAAGGCTCTATCCCAGGGGTGGCGAACATGCGGCCTTAAGGCCGCATGTGGCCTTTTCTTGCCCAAAATGTGGCCTTTTATTAAATTCAAAATTATAATTTTTGTTTCGCAGTTTTCAATTACTTTAATTATTTTATTGAAAATCTATATATATATAAATGAATGTATGTGTGTGTGGTCTGTTTGTCCTTTATGCCTGACCAAACCACTCATTGGAACGCCATGAAACTTTGGGAAGTTATTTAGTATAGTACTGGGAAGGTTTCTAGCAAATAAATTTTTTGAAATAACTTTTCGCTTTAAAATAATCAAGCTAAATATTCTAATTTATCTGTTATAATTCAACAATCTGCTCTAAATATTATCATGATGATACGATGATTTTGTAATGTAGAAAATTAGGAAAGACAAAATTCAGGATGACACGGCAATTTATTTGAGACAAGAATAATGATACAATTCCAAGGCAAGATACTATTCCTTTAACTTCCAATTACCGAGGGAACCAATTAATATTGATTTTATTCAACTTTTCGAGTATTTTTCAAGGGACCGGGAAAAAATGTTTACTTTATCGAGAGATTCGTTAGACAAACCTTTACTCGGGTAAAACCCGGGCGAAGCCGGGTGCGTCCGCTAGTATCTAATAAGAATGTCATATAATATATAATATACTAGCGGACGTACCCGGCTTCGCCCGGGGAACGCGTAAATTTGAATCTCTCGATAAAGTGATCATTTTATCCCGGTCCCTGTGTGCCGTGTCATCCTGAATTTTGTATTTCCTAATTTTTTACATTACAAAATAATCGTTTTATCTAGTGAACATTTTTTCCCGGGCCCTTAAAAAAAACTCGATAAGTAGATTTCGATAATTGAAACTCGTAAATTTGAATCTCTCGATAAAGTGATCATTTTTTCCCGGTCCCTGTGTGCCGTGTCATCCTGAATAAAATCATGGTGTCGTTTATGGAAGATGTACGTAGTTCCCGGAGGTCACCCGCGAGGCTTCTTTCTTGTCTACTTGGCATAATATTACATGTTGGAGTTTCAATTACCTGCATATTTAATGGCAATTTCAACGCTGAATGTGCTGTTCGACCACCGTTCAAAAGAGTTGCTGCAATACCAGATGATGCAATAGCCACCGTGACGTCACGACCAATGAGAAGGCAAGTTCCACATTCGGCCAAATATCTCCCCGTCTCCCGTGTTTCCTTTTAGATTTCAACAAATTAAATTACGTGAATAAATAAAAATATTATTGATTTCTAGCTGAAGAAAATAATTGGAATAACGTTTTATTTAACCCCACAATTATTTAATCTTTTTAAGTGGATTCGTCAGTGTAGAGGACAAAACGTTCCGTCGGTGGTTTCATGTTCAAGTCTTTCGCGCAGTCTCTTGGGATTAAAGGATTTGCTTCAAGCGAGGGGTGGCTCTCAAATCATAAAAAAAAACGACACGGGATATCATTTAATGTTGTCTAAAGGGGGTTAAGAGAGCAGTCTCTTTCAAATGAAAAATGCTTTAATTAAGCAGATGTTTAAAGTATAATATATGAGAGAGGCAATCTTACAGGTTGTCGACGCTGTAAAATCCCCAGAGAGAGTGTTTTTGTAGCATCATGCTGTGACTCACACGATGATCCAAGGTCATCAGGAGCAGCAAACCTAAGCCTATCTCCGTCTCAATGGTGGCGCTGCTTGCGAGTTAAAGCTACAAATCTGCAAATAACTCTAAGGATATTAAAGATATTCAAGATATTATTTTTCGTAAACCTTTCCGGGGATATGCCTAATAATATCCCAAAATTTCACGGCGATTGGATGTACGGTTTTTGAATCTATAGAGTACAAACAGACAGACAGACATTCATTTTTACATATACAGTATTTAAATTTCTTAAGTTCATTAAGTATTTAAATTTCTAAAAGTAATTCAAGTGTCGTGCTAAAAATGAAGCACATAACTATACCACTATAAACTATTTAATTGCAAAGAAAATTATGTATTTTAATTTTGTATATAAATCCCTTTAATTAAATCGTACATATATTTATATATGTGAAAAAATAGTACAAATGTAACATTGTACTGGGATAAGGTGCATAAATTAAGAAAAAGGCATCTCCTTATCGTGCAACTGAAAGTTGCTGATGGCTGGCGCCATCTGTCGGAATAAATATCAACTATTCTCGTTGATTTTTAATTATTCCAGAATTGGCCAAATACCCATTCTTGATTAATCAAGAAAAGCTAACCACGGACGCGTTTCGGGCTGTTGGCCCTCATCAGCGTGGTGCAAGCTGTACCTCAACAACCAAAAAATTGGTCATTAAGGCATCCTGAAAAATCATGAAACGGGTAGTTAAGGCCAGAATTGCGTGAGGACGCTACACAATGTGAAAAAATAGTACAAATGTAACATTGTACTGGGATAAGGTGCATAAATTAAGAAGAAGGCATCTCCTTATCGTGCAACTGAAAGTTGCTGATGGCTGGCGCCATCTGTCGGAATAAATTTTTTGGTTGTTGAGGTACAGCTTGCACCACGCTGATGAGGGCCAACAGCCCGAAACGCGTCCGTGGTTAGCTTTTCTTGATTAATCAAGAATGGGTATTTGGCCAATCCTGGAATAATTAAAAATCAACGAGAATAGTTGATATTTATTCCGACAGATGGCGCCAGCCATCAGCAACTTTCAGTTGCACGATAAGGAGATGCCTTTTTCTTAATTTATGCACCTTATCCCAGTACAAATGTTACATTTGTACTATTTTTTCACATTGTGTAGCGTCCTCACGCAATTCTGGCCTTAACTACCCGTTTCATGATTTTTCAGGATGCCTTAATGACCAATTTTTTGGTTGTTGAGGTACAGCTTGCACCACGCTGATGAGGGCAAACAGCCCGAAACGCGTCCGTGGTTAGCTTTTCTTGATTAATCAAGAATGGGTATTTGGCCAATTCTGGAATAATTAAAAATCAACGAGAATAGTTGATATTTATTCCGACAGATGGCGCCAGCCATCAGCAACTTTCAGTTGCACGATAAGGAGATGCCTTTTTCTTAATTTATATTTATATATATGGATGAGGCCTTCTCAAAAATGGTAAAATGAAAATTGGCCTTCTAATATATAAAGTTTCGCCACCCCTGCTCTATCCTTTTGAGCATTTAGTTGAGCATCTTGGGTATCTTCATCTTTAAACATCACACATCCCACAAGCCCTTCTCAATTAGTAGCATCTTGATGTTGTACTTCCATGAGCGGTAATTTTGGCCGTTCAATTTTTCAACCACCGCCGTTATTGCACTAACGGCCGCCATGGTGACGCAGCAACTTCTCGACGAGGGCAAACGGAGGTAACTTCGCTGAAGGAATTTTACTCACGAGGATACGCTGAACTTGAACCACAGAGCTAGGGAACCACGCTCTGCTACCAATTCCAATTTGAGACATCATGTAACAGAAGGTTCTTGAAATCAAATGGTTAATCATTTGCCTTAATAAAAGGAATTTGTTGGTAATTATTTCACACACTTCTGCAAAGAAGATAACTTGTAAGTTTTAAATTTAAAATACATTTAAGAACTTTCTAATCGGTGATCTCAACTTAACATATACCAATTTAATCTCAGATAAAAATAAAAATATTTCATTCAGAAAATTAATTTTAAAAAAATTGATGCTGAAAAAATATCTTATCAGTGATAGAGATTTAATTAGCCTTTTTGTGTGTGTTCATTTTCTGATTATGAAGCTGCGAGTTAAATATCTCTAGTTGATATGAGAGTAAAAAGAGATTTTTTTTTTTTAACAATTACATTACTCTCTATCAATAGATTCCACGGACTCCTCTGGGACAGGGGGCTAGCGAACCCCAGCAGGGAAGAACCTCCACGGACTCTCTGGATCAGGGGGCTAGCGAACCCCAGCAGGGAAGACTCTCCATGGACTCTCTGGATCAGGGGGCTAGCGAACCCCAGCAGGGAAGAAGCTCCAAGGACTCCTCTGGATCAGGGGGCTAGCGAACCCCAGCAGGGAAGACTCTCCATGGACTCTCTGGGACAGGGGGCTAGCGAACCTCAGCAGGGAAGAAGCTCCAAGGACTCCTCTGGATCAGGGGGCTAGCGAACCCCAGCAGGGAAGACTCTCCATGGACTCTCTGGGACAGGGGGCTAGCGAACCTCAGCAGGGAAGAACCTCCACGGACTCTCTGGATCAGGGGGCTAGCGAACCCCAGCAGGGAAGAACCTCCACGGACTCTCTGGATCAGGGGGCTAGCGAACCCCAGCAGGGAAGACTCTCCATGGACTCTCTGAGACAGGGGGCTAGCGAACCCCAGCAGGGACGATTCTCCATGGACTCTCTGGGACAGGGGGCTGGCGAACCCCAGCAGGGAAGAACGGCCGACTCTCTGGGACAGGGGGCTAGCGAACCCAGCAGGGAAGACTCTCCATGGACTCTCTGGGACAGGGGGCTAGCGAACCCCAGCAGGGAAGAACCTCCACGGACTCTCTGGATCAGGGGGCTAGCGAACCCCAGCAGGGAAGAACCTCCACGGACTCTCTGGATCAGGGGGGTTAGCGAACCCCAGCAGGGAAGACTCTCCATGGACTCTCTGGATCAGGGGGCTAGCGAACCCCAGCAGGGAAGAAGCTCCAAGGACTCCTCTGGATCAGGGGGCTAGCGAACCCCAGCAGGGAAGACTCTCCATGGACTCTCTGGATCAGGGGGCTAGCGAACCCCAGCAGGGAAGAAGCTCCAAGGACTCTCTGGGACAGGGGGCTAGCGAACCCCAGCAGGGAAGAACATCCACGGACTCTCTGGATCAGGGGGCTAGCGAACCCCAGCAGGGAAGACTCTCCATGGACTCTCTGGGACAGGGGGCTAGCGAACCCCAGCAGGGAAGACTCTCCATGGACTCTCTGGGACAGGGGGCTAGCGAACCCCAGCAGGGAAGAATCTCCACGGACTCCTCTGGGACAGGGGGCTAGCGAACCCCAGCAGGGAAAAAGCTCCAAGGACTCCTCTGGGACAGGGGGCTAGCGAACCCCATTTGATGGACGGACAGACTGGGAAGCAAGTTAAATAAAAGCTTTTAAAAAAAAGAGAAAAATTACTGGTTTCAGGATTATTTTTTGAAAGTGAGTGTTCAAGGTTATTATTTGCAAAATATTCATTTTTTTACGTAAAAAACGAACAAATTACATATCTATTAAACATTACTGATGCTATATCTAGTTTCATATTGATTGTAAATATATGAGTTTAATATTTAAAATCAAACAAATCATTATGCGAAGAGTAAATTCCAGTATACCGAAACGTAGCAAAACTTTATAAACTTTTTTCTAATAATTACAATATATACAATTTAAATAATGTTTCTTATGTATTTATAACGGCTTGCTCCGAAAGTTTAATGTTTATTTTTACTGACGAGGTCAAATGATTTGTGTAAAAATGTCGAAAAAATAAATAAAATATTTTTTCTGTCCGAAGTGTCTCTTTTAGATTCTTCAGATTCAAACCTTTCTAGTACCGGGTAGTAAGGCATAATAAGTCAATATCATTAATTTAGAATCAAACATGCAATATTACAGTGGTCTGGTGGATTACATTGGCGAAGGCGCTGGGAAGATTTGCCACTGATGAGCCAGCCCGCCCAATATATTTTCGACTGTAGTAAGGACAGATGTTTTATTCATAAAATAAAATATTTCACTATAAAGGTAGTATTTCGCATACAAAGCTCTGAGCTGCCACCAAATAATTCAACAAGACCTGACAAGATATAATGTTTCTTCTTACCTTGCCCTGATTTCTTTTATATTTCGCTTCTCTATGAATGAAAATATGTAAAAAAACTACGTTTTAAATTCTTATAAACTTCATTCAGCAGCTTAGAAATTATTTTATTAAGACGAAAAATCTTAGTGCATGTATAAAATGCAAATTCTAGTGTTTTATTTTTTTCTTTCCTTTATTTTGTATCTTATTTCTTTTCCTCAGATTTACCCTTTCAAATCTATTTATGAGCTCAATTGTCTTAATTATAATATATAAATTTCATTACCTCAATATTGATTGTGATTAGCTTTTGCTTTTTTACCTTCATTTGCAGAGAATCTGTAGTAAATCTATGTATAATAAATTTATTTTCCTCCAATTTACCCAGACTAATCTATTAGCATGATTGTCTTTATATAATTTTTCTTGTATATAAATATCATATTACCATTAAGGTTTTTTCTGCGTGTATCCTACATTACTGCTCGGAGAATATGTAAAACTAAAAGGTTTTATTGGAACTTTTTGTTTTCATGTGATACTAGCTGAATGACCCGGGCAATGCCCAGCTTTTATCCGATTAAAGGCTTTTATTCAAATACTATTTGTTACAATTATAAATTGGCGCCGTGGATGTCATTATTGTATAATATATAAATGAATTTTTAAAATTGTAAAAAAAAAATATGCATCAGCCGGTAATCGAACCCAGGTCGCCCGCGTGGCAGGCGAGCATTCTACCACTGAACCACCCATGGTTATGAGATATGGCCATATTTGGGTATTTATTCCATTCACAAAAGCAAACGGTGACAGAATTGATTAAGAAAGGGCAATGCCCGGGTTTTACCCGATTAAATGCTTTTATTCAAATACTATTCGTTACAATTATAAATTGTGAAACGTCCCGCTCCAAACTTTGTGTCTGAGAAGCGATATTTTTATAAAGAGATGATCTGGCTTTGTGTCTTCTGCTCGAATGAATGTTTTTCTGTTAGAATTTTGTTCCTGCATACTAAAAATGAACTGGCTTTACCCGTGGTCTCTGCTTTTTGGAATTTTTCCGGATATAATTTTGTATCTGATAATCAAATATGATACAGCAATATTTTCATCATCATTTTCTGAATAAAAAAATAACTACTTTTTCCCAGAACCTGTCAATTTATTTTTCTTGACTAAAAATCCGAAAAATATATTTTCCAGATTTTTCTCTATGTCCTGTTAAAACACGTTTCACATGTCCATTAGGTCAGCTGATATTACCTCCCATCTTCACCGCTAGAGGCGCTGCTTGCGAGCGAAAGGGCAAATTTGCCACGCGATTTGCAAATAATTTGTATACATACTTGCATACCTGTGTACATAGACCATAAATATGTACATAGACAGGAAAAGCACATATATTTTAATAATATAGATGAGTTTTAAAAATTGTAAAAAAAAAATGCATCGGCCGGGAATCGAACCCGGAGCGCCCGCGTGGCAGACGAGCATTCTACCACTGAACCAAAAGCAAACGATGAGAGTTTTAAGAAAGAATTGTGCATGACGCTGATAACTGTATTATACTAGCCGAATGACCCGGGCAACGCCCGTGTTTTAATTTAGACACGTGGACCTGTTGGATCATTAACGCCCGTGTTTTACCCGATTGAATGTTTTTATTCAAATACTATTTGTTACAGTTATAAATTGGCGCCTTAAATAAATGCATATATTAGTTAATAACTATAGCCTATGTGCTTTATCTGTCTACTAGCCGAATGGCCCAGGCAACGCCCGTGTTTTACCCGATTGAATGTTTTGATTCAAATACTATTTGTTACAATTATAAATTGGCGCCTTATATAAATGCATATGTTAGTTAATAACTATAGCCTATGTGCTTTATCTGTCTATGTACTGTTGGCTTCCGTAGGCGTCTGTTGGAATAGCGATCCAAAGATTGGCGTGGAGTATTGGAGGATCGACCAATCAACGGCCGCGGCGGCGCTGCGGTCGACGTCAAGATATATAGTCTTTGTCTCTCGCCTACCTTACTTGCCTTTAAAATGTTGCTACTTTAACATCTTGTTTTAAGTTACTTTGTTTAATAAATAATCCTTTTATTCCTTGATTCAATCTCAAACTTCAACAGGTTATGGGCCCAGCACGCTTCCACTGCGCCTAAAAGGATTAACCGCCAGCAGTGAGTAAGCCTTTGTTTTGCTCGAAGTTTAGGCGTCAACCATAACCCTAGTTTCTTTTTGTCGTTGGCCGATTCCAAGACAAAGAAGATGAGCGAAGATTGTCTTTCAAGGATTAAAGTTTTTAATGGTGAAAACTTTTCACTATGGAAATTCCAATTCAGGCTTCTTTTGGAACAACAAAAATTACTAGAATTATTGGAAGGCTTAGAAATAAAGCCGAATGTTGTTTCCTCCGACAGTAACTCTGAAAGTTCACTACAGAATTGGAAATCAAAGGACGTTAAGGCAAGGATGTTATTATCACAGGCAATCGAATTAAGGTTTCTTCAGCCCCTGATGAACTGTACTTCCGCTTCACAAATGTGGCAGAAATTACTTGCTATTCATGAACAAAAATCCGAATTTACTATTGGCCTACTTTGGCAACAATTCTTCGATGCACGATTGACATCGGAAACAATAAGTGATTACATAGCAAAAATTGAAAATATTTCTGCACAAATTTCACAAATGGGCGGAACCATAACGGAAGATCAAAAGGTAGCAAAAATTTTAAATACTTTGCCTTCAAGTATGCGCTACTTTGTTGCAGCGTGGGAATCGTTAGATCCGAAAGCTCAAACTCTTAACAATTTAACTGCAAGACTTTTGATTGAAGAAACAAGGAATCAACAAAGCGGTTCTTCTAAACAAGATGAGGCCTTATTACACAGGCAAGCACGAACTAAGCCTAAAGATACACAACGTTCTTTTCAAGATGCCAAGAAGAACACTAAATGCCACTATTGTCACAAAATTGGACATTGGAGCCGCGAATGTAGAAA
Source organism: Cordylochernes scorpioides (assembly GCA_030710605.1). Classification (NCBI taxonomy): domain Eukaryota; kingdom Metazoa; phylum Arthropoda; class Arachnida; order Pseudoscorpiones; family Chernetidae; genus Cordylochernes; species Cordylochernes scorpioides. The sequence goes on along the minus strand of CP092885.1, from coordinate 2,161,334 downwards.
AAGATTAGCTAATGAGAAAAATAAATCCAAAAATCTTCATGATTCAAAAGGAAGTTCAAGTGATTATGGACTTATTTTGTGCGATAATCAAGTAGAGCCCAATGATATTTGGTATGCTGACAGCGGTGCAAGCTGCAGCATGACATTTCGACGAGAGTGGTTCAAGACCTATACGCCGTTCACCAGTGATCATCCAATCTACTTGGGAGACAACTCGACACTACTTGCAGAAGGCACGGGAGACATCGAGATTCAAGCCTACGTCGACGGTGGATGGTACAATACGTACATAAGAAATGTGCTCTACTCGCCGCAACTAAAGAAAAATTTGTATAGCCTTTCTACGTCCACAAGAAGAGGATTCAACGTCATTATCAAACATGACAAGCTACAGATCTTCATGGATAATGACCTAAAAGCCGTAGGAGTGCGTCATGACGACCTCTACAGGATGCTCTTCAAGGTTACGTCATCATCACAAGGATACATCACCAGCGAGAACAAGCTTCAGTTGTGGCACGAGAGACTTGCGCATCTTCCAGTTGCTACACTTCGAGAGATGGCGACCAAAGGATTGGTGGATGGTCTGCAGCCTCAAGATTTAGAGGGAGAATTTTTCTTCTGTGAAGGATGCCAACTTGGAAAAGCCCATAGAAAGTCGTGCTATCCCTCAGATGGCAAAAACTACCAGCTAGGTGAGTTTATTTATGCTGATATTTGTGGCCCAATGCAGACTCAATCATTAAGTAAATATCTGTATTTCTGCTTATTTAAAGATTACTTTAGTGGTTATCGCCATATTTATTTTATTAAAAACAAATCAGATGTGCTAGATATATTCAAAGAATATGCTACTCTAATCTATACTCAAACTGGAAATAAGATAAAAGTTCTTAGGACTGATAATGCGCTAGAATTCAAAAGCGATAATTTTGCAGATTTATGTAAAAGATTTGGGATAATTCACGAGTTCACTGCACCTTATGTGCACGAACAGATAGGACGTATAGAAAGAGACAATCGTACGATTGTGGAAGCAGCCAGGTCCATGCTAAATTCACGAAATCTTCCAGGATTTTTTTGGGCTGAGGCATGTAACACAGCAACCTATATTCTAAATAGAAGTGCGACTAAGCAAACCCCTGGAACGACACCTTATGAACTTTTCTTTGGCACAAAGCCTAATGTAGCTAACTATAAAATATTTGGCTGTAATGCTTATATGCATATTCCCAAAGAAAACCGTAAAAAGTGGGATAATAAATCGATAAAACTTATGTTTTTAGGTTATGAGAATACAAGCAAAAATTTTAGATTATGGGATTGGAAAACTAGAAAAATAAGAATTTCTAAAGATGTCACATTCGATGAGAAAGCTACTCCAGATAGAGAATCTACCAAACCAAAAGAAATAATATTTCAGATTAACGGCGCTCCGGATGAATCACCAGTTGCGACAGCAAACATTCCAGTGCAGGAAATGCCGCCAGTATCCGATATCAGTTCGCATCCAATGATAACACGCTCTAAAGTTTCGAATAGCCAATGTAACTTTGCGCTCGCTGATGAACCCAGTAACTATGTAGATGCAATAACGAGTTCAGATTCAGAAAGATGGAAATTAGCCATGGATGAAGAGATTGATGCATTAAATAAAAATAAAACATGGACTTTAGAACGTTTGGCAGATGGTCATAAACCTATCGGTTGTAAATGGGTTTATAAAATTAAAACGGAGTCCGATGGTACAATTCAACGGTTCAAAGCCAGATTAGTTGCAAAAGGCTATTCTCAAATCAAAAATGTTGACTATTTCGATACATTTAGCCCAGTAGTCAGGTATGATTCGTTACGCATTCTTTTATCACACGCTGCTTCTGAAAGGATGTTTCTTAAGCAATTCGATGTAAAGACAGCTTTTCTCAATGGCGAATTAGAGGAACTTGTTTATCTTGAACAACCAGAAGGCTACAAGAGAGATGATAATAGCTGCTATAGATTACATAAAAGTCTGTATGGTCTTAAACAATCTTCTAGAAATTGGAATAAGAAATTTACCAATTTTTTGTATAGCCATAATTTCAAAACATCAGACGCCGACCCGTGCATTTTCATTGGAACACACAATGATTCAAATGTTATCTTAGCTCTCTATGTTGATGATGGAATTATTCTATCTAAAGATAAAGAGGCAATAGCTATTATAATGGACTAGACGAATGGCCCGGGCAACGCCCGGGGTTTACCCGAGTGCGAATATATTTTAAAAATGTTGACTTGGGTGGTCATAGCGCCCGATTTTAAATACGTAGTACGATGCGATTTACATTAAAAGTAACCTGTCTATAGCAGACCCTCTCTATAACACCCTATTTTGGTGAGTCCCAAGAGGGAGCGCTATAGACAGGTTACAAAATTATGTAAATCCAAAAAATGATTTGTTAAAGTTGAAGGTGCAGTCGTCTTGAATTTAATTAAAAAAAAGAGAAATTCAGTCTCAAAAAGTTTATTTATGAACTATTTGAGGAAAAAGATTATATTAATTTTAAGTAAATATAGAATTTTAACATTTAATTCTATATCACTATTTACATACTTATATAAAAATTAAATCTAACTTACCTAACCTCTACTAAAAAGAGAGAAAATATCTTTATTTACGGGCTACTAACCAAAAGTTATGATTTTTGAGCCCAAAATCGATGTCAGGTGGCAAGGGACCCTAGGATGTGGAAGCAGGAGATGTCTCGCAGGGGTGGTGGAAACGTTGGGCAAGCAGGGGAATAGCGCCAGGGTGCAGTGAGGCGGGTGCGTTGAATAGGCCAGGAATCCAGGAAAAGTGGCAGATGGAAATGGAGGCAGAAGGTCCTTGAAGCCTAGAACTTGAGGGCCCTAGACTTCAGGATGGGGCAGCTTGAGGCTCTCGCCTCGTGCTTGTCAGGAAGGCCCTGGGAGCAGCAGTTGGCACATTTGGAGGTGCGCTGGTCAGCAATGGATGGGCAGGTTCGGCCTTCATGGCCGTCTTCACCGCAGTGGAAGCACTTAGGAGCTCTGGTGCATTGGGCAGAGTTGTGGCCGAAGCCACAACAGCGGAAGCAGACGCGGGCGCGGATGGACTCCTCGAAGTTGAGGATTACTCCATCCACCACGATCCTCCCGCGAACGCCCAGGGCTCTAAAGGTCTTGAGGTCCACCTCGATGAAGGCGGTGCAGGTCCCGTTTCTGGGTGCAGAACGGTGCGCCACGCGCACCACCTTGTCCCCAGGAAGTTTTCTAACAGCAGCGGTTTCCAGGAAGGTCTCCTCAATTGTGGAGTTGGATGTCTCCTCATCCACTTTGAAGAGGCAGATCCGTGGCAGGATCTCCTTCTGCTGGCGGACCTTCATTCCATTCAACTTGCTGGCCAGGGAGGTTGTAACCTCAGGGATGGTGTCAGGATTGCTGGAATGGAGGACCAGCTTCCCTTTGGTGCGCAGGGAGGCCCAAACGCCTTGGGGGAGAGTGTGAGCAGCGCGGACTGTTTTCAGCATCTCCCTTGGGTCAGCCTGTGGGTCATCTGAGATGACCACTGTGTGGGCCGCCGATTTTTCTCCATGAAGGATCACTTGGGCGGCCGCAGGCTTGGAGACGTGGGAAGGCACAGGTTTTGAAGGACCATTCAGGTTTGTCCTCTTTGCAGGCGTGTTGGGAGCTTCAGACTGCTTCCTTTTGGTTGGAGCAGGAGCAGGCAGGGTGGAGGCAGGCTTCTTGGCAGGGAGAGCAGCAGGAGCAGGAGTGGCGGGCTTGATTGGGTCAGTCTGGGAGCTGGTTTCATTGCAGGAAGGAGCAGGGCAGGTTTGAGTGCCGCGGCAAGCAGTCTTGGGCTTGTTGGCCTCCTCAATTTCGTCCAACTCTGCGAAGGACTCGAGGGTGTCAGTGAGGTTCTCTACATTGGTAGCGAGGGCCTTGATCATTTCCGTCCGCGAGGCGATGTAGCGGATCAGGTCCTCATGCAGGGATTTCAGGGCAGGATGGCCAATGGAGCTCAGGATGCTGCAGTTGCGTGAGATCACCATCTCATCTTCCCTCTCCAGGTCGGCGACGTTCACGATGCGGGTTGTAGGCTTGTAGGCCTTCTTTTTCTTCTTGGCAGGATTCATGTCGACCAGCGGGGAAACCTCTGAAAATAGGCCAACGGTGAAGAACAACGACCTCTACTAAAAAAACAAAAACAATTTATTTATATTTAAGGTGGCGCCATCTAGTGGCCAAGAATAACAGAGTTATTTTAAACAGATTATTAATAAAATAATATGTACAAGGATTTACATCTATGACACTTCTATAAATTATTTTTTAAAAATTATATAACATTTCCCCCCTGTGAAAAGACTTATATAAGGTGTCAAATTAAAAGGAAAATAAATTACAAAATAGAATATAATATTAAACAATAAAAATCAATGTCCAAAAATCTGCTGTTTAATTAGTTTGTTTATAAACAAATAATATTTTTAAAATATGATGTTTATAATATGTATGTAAATTAGGTATGGAATAATAATGAAATATAAACAGTTTAAAAAATCAAACATAGATGGCGTTACCTCCCCATTGCTTTCATCACCGTCTGGCGGCGCTGCTTGCGAGTTCTATCTACAATTCTGCAAATAACTCTAAGGATATTCAAGATATTCAAGAAATTATTTTTCGAAAACCTTTCCGGGGATATACCTAATAATATCCCAGAATTTCATGGCGATTGGATGTATGGTTTTTGAATAACAGGGTTGTCTAGAGGGGGGCAGGGAGGACACGTGATCCCTGTCAGCCAATGAGCGCGCATTCTATCCGTGAGCTTCAGACAAACAGACAAACAAACAGACAGAATAAGGCAAATATATAAGTAGATGAGTTAGAACATGCATTTGAAATTACATCTGGAAGTGTTAACTTTTTTGTTGGGCTACAAATAGAGCAGTCAGAAGATAGGGCAAGTATTTTCATTCACCAGTCATCATATATTGACAAAATTTTGAGTAAATTTAATATGGCTAACTGTATTCCTGCTTCGGTGCCTATGAATCCTTCTGTCATCTTAACAAAGCAGGACTGTCCTACTCCAGAACAAAAGGAAAAGATGCCTAAATTCCCTTTTCGAGAAGCTGTTGGATCCCTTATGTTTGCATCATGTGTTTCACGTCCAGATATCACTTATGCAGTTTCACAAGTGAGTAAATTCCTAGAATATCCAGGACCTGCACATTGTACAACAGTGAAGAATATTTTCCGTTATCTGAAAGGCGCTCCACACATGGGAATTCTCTTCACTGGACAAGACCAACTTGTTGGCTACTCTGATAGTGATTTTGCTCGTGATGTTGACTCCAGAAAAAGTACGACTGGTTATGCCTTCATGATGAACGGAGGAACTGTTTCTTGGGCAAGCCAACGACAACCAATTATCGCACTTTCCACCACCGAAAGTGAATACATCGCTGCCTGCGGTGCTGCTAAGGAATTGATTTGGATCAGAAGACTTCTACAGGGCATCGGCTGTGATATTACTAAAGAAACTGAACTTTATATCGACAACCAAGCAGCAATAAAACTTGTTGAAAATCCAGTATTCCACAAACGAACGAAACATATTGATGTTCGCTACCACTTCATTAGATCCAAACATGAAGAAGGTGAACTTAAAGTGCATCATGTTTGCAGCTCAGAACAGCTAGCTGATATAATGACTAAACCTCTTCCACGAAACAAATTCCACTACTTAAGAGGTCTACTGAACATTTTGGATCGAGAGGGAGTGTTGGAATAGCGATCCAAAGATTGGCGTGGAGTATTGGAGGATCGACCAATCAACGGCCGCGGCGGCGCTGCGGTCGACGTCAAGATATATAGTCTTTGTCTCTCGCCTACCTTACTTGCCTTTAAAATGTTGCTACTTTAACATTTTGTTTTAAGTTACTTTGTTTAATAAATAATCCTTTTATTCCTTGATTCAATCTCAAACTTCAACAGCGTCTCTTACAGGGAAAAAGAAAGAGAGGATTCCATTTAGTTATTAACTAATATATGCATTTATTTAAGGAGCGACCCGCTCCAACACAATAGTTACAAAAACCAAAAAGCGAGTGGGGGGGGGGGGGCAAAGTCAAAAACAAAGTGTCTCGCGCAGTGGCGGCGCCATCTTAGCGAACCAATAGGAGAGCGCCATTCCAAAAAAAAGCAAACGGTGACAGAGATGAAGAACGCATGACGCTCGTAACTGTATATAGAATTAATGATCTGGCTTTGTGTCTTCTGCTCGAATGAATGTTTTTCTGTTAGAATTTTGTTCCTGCATGCTAAAAATGAACTGGCTTCACCCGTGGTCTCTGCTTTTTGGAATTTTCCCGGATATAATTTTGTATCTGATCATCAAATATGATACAGCAATATTGTCATCATCATTTTCTGAATAAAAAACAACTACTTTTTTCCCCAGAACCTGTCAATTTATTTTTCTTGACTAAAAATCCGAAAAATATATTTTCCAGATTTTTCTCTATGTCCTGTTAAAACACGTTTTACATGTCCATTAGGTCAGCTGATATTACCTCCCATCTTCACCGCTAGAGGCGCTGTTTGCGAGCGAAAGGGCAAATTTGCCACGCAATTTGCAAATAACTTGTATACATACTTGTATACTTGTGTACATAGACCATAAATCTGTACATAGACAGGAAAAGCACATATATTTTAATAATATAAATGAGTTTTAAAAATTGTAAAAAAAAAAAATGCATCGGCCGGGAATCGAACCCGGGGCGCCCGCGTGGCAGGCGAGCATTCTACCACTGAACCAAAAGAAAACGGTAACAGAATTAAGAAATAATGCATGACGCTGATAACTGTATATATTAACTAGCCGAATGACCCGGGCAACGCCCAGCTCTTACCCGATTGAATTTTTTATTCAAATACTATTCGTTACAATTATAAATTGGCGCCGTGGATCTCACTCTTGTGAAACGTCCCGCTCCAAACTTTGTGCCTGAGAAGCAATATTTTTATAGAGAGATGATCTGGCTTTGTGTCTTCTTGTCTTCCTTCCACATTCACTCTTTAAAAAAAAATTACCAGTTGACGGGCGAGTGCTGGGAATATCGTGGTTAAAGTTAAGACAATATAATACACCAATATATAATATGTATCATCAATAATGCTGTTAATCAACTAGAAATTAGCTTTAAATTTCCTACCAACACATTGATATTTTGTAACAAATAAATTTACTGTAAATGTGTTTCTTTTCAATAATATCATGAAAATTATCTCTAGAGACCTTACTGCAATGATATAAGTTGTTGAATGAAAGGTTGGTTCATCAGTAGTGAACCCTCTCAGCGGTTTCGCCAAATTAATCTATAGACCGCTCTACTATTGTATTGAAATTGTTACCATGCATTTTCTATGAAAGACAGCTTAGGAGTGTTTAGTGAACCTATGGACATAAGTATAACCTATGGATACTTTACTATTTATACCTAAATTCCCATATGGCAGGTAAACGGAAAAATTCTTTCAAAGATTTACAGAGAGGTTATTGTATTTGCGCATTTATTAATTGAAAGGGTGTGTTTCTTACCTCAATATTTTTCATTTAATATTGCGATAGAAATATTTGAAAAAAGAAAGACAAATTGAACCCAATTTGAAACATTGTGTAACAGTTAGGTTCTTGGAATCGAATGGGTAATCATTTGCTTTAATAAAAGAAATTTGTTGGTAATTATTTCACACACATCTACAAAGAAGATAACTTGAAAGTTTTAAATTTAAAATACATTTAAGAACTTTCTAATCGGTGATCTCAACTTGACACATACAAATTTAATCTCATCGGTTCTAAAATCACTTTATTAGGTACCGCTCAACAAGAGCAACCTGGTTTATGACAATTGAAACGTGAATAATATGTGAAGGTTATTCACATATTAAACAAAATGTTAACGCGGGATTCCATCCCGGTTCATGACTGTCGGGAATCGAGGGTGTTACCCCTCGACCAACGACTTTTTCTCATTTATTCTCATATAATATATATATATATATTTCATTAACAAAATTTATTTTTTGAAAATTGATACTTAAAAATGTCTTATTAGTGATAGAGATTTAATTAGCCTTTGTGTGTGTTCATTTTCTGATTATGAAGCTGCGAGTTAAATATCTCTAGTTGATATGAGAGTAAAAAGAGATCATTATTTTTTTAACAATTACATTACTCTCTATCAATAGATTCCACGGATTCCTCTGGGTCAGGGGGCTAGCGAACCCCAGCAGGCAAGAAGCTCCAAGGACTCCTCTGGATCAGGGGGCTAGCGAACCCCAGCAGGGAAGAATCTCCACGGACTCTCTGGATCAGGGGGCTAGCGAACCCCAGCAGGGAAGAAGCTCCAAGGAATCCTCTGGATCAGGGGGCTAGCGAACCCCAGCAGGGAAGAACCTCCACGGACTCTCTGGATCAGGGGGCTAGCGAACCCCAGCAGGGAAGAAGCTCCAAGGAATCCTCTGGATCAGGGGGCTAGCGAACCCCAGCAGGGAAGAAGCTCCAAGGACTCCTCTGGGACAGGGGGCTAGCGAACCCCAGCAGGGAAGAAGCTCCAAGGACTCCTCTGGGACAGGGGGCTAGCGAACCCCAGCAGGGAAGAACGGCCGACTCTCTGGGACAGGGGGCTAGCGAACCCCAGCAGGGAAGAACGGCCGACTCTCTGGGACAGGGGGCTAGCGAACCCCAGCAGGGAAGAACCACCACGGCTTCCTCTGAAACAGGGGGCTAGCGAACCCCAGCAGGGAAGAACCGCCGCGGACTCTCTGGATCAGGGGGCTAGCGAACCCCAGCAGGGAAGAAACTCCACGGACTCCTCTGAGACAGGGGGCTAGCGAACCCCAGCAGGGAAGAAGCTCCACGGCTTCCTCTGAAACAGGGGGCTAGCGAACCCCAGCAGGGAAGAACCGCCGCGGACTCTCTGGCTCAGGGGGCTAGCGAACCCCAGCAGGGAAGAATCTCCACGGACTCTCTGGGACAGGGGGCTAGCGAACCCCAGCAGGGAAGAAGCTCCACGGCTTCCTCTGAAACAGGGGGCTAGCGAACCCCAGCAGGGAAGAATCTCCACGGACTCTCTGAGACAGGGGGCTAGCGAACCCCAGCAGGGAAGAATCTCCACGGACTCTCTGGGACAGGGGGCTAGCGAATCCCATTTGATGGACGGACAGACTGGGAAGCAAGTTAAATAAAAGCTTTAAAAAAAAGAGAGAAAAATAACTGGTTTCAGGATTATTTTTTGAAAGTGAGTGTTCAAGGTCATTATTTGCAAAATATTCATTTTTTTACGTAAAAAACGAACAAATTACATATCTATTAAACATTACTGATTCTATATCTAGTTTCATATTGAACATAAATATATGATTTTAATATTTAATATCAAACAAATCATTATGCGAAGAGGAAATCCAGTATATTGAAACGTAGCAAAATTTTATAAACGTTTTTCAAATAAATACAATATATACAATTTGAATAATGTTTCTTAAACATTTATAACGGCTTGCTCCGAAAATCCTAATTTTCACTGACGATTACAAAATATTTGTGTTGTAAGGTCGAAAAAAATAAAACTTTTTTTTTGACCAAAGTATCTCTTATAGAAAGATCTCTTGAGAAAGTCGAAAAAGACAATGGTAAATTGGAATATCTTAAAATATTTAATTCTTCTGGAAAAAGTACAATACAATTCATAATGAAACGTTTATAGAATATTGTGAAATTGTAGCAAGTTCCTAAGATTTTTTAGAAATTAGAATATGCGAGACAGTCTTTGCCTCCTGATCTACTAGTCCATTTCTCATGATGCCACTTTGGCCCTTGACCCAGGAGATGTATATTTGGTGCACTATGTAGTTTTGGGGTGATTTTTCAACAATAAGGTTTGTTCTTGGGAGCCAGAGGCTACACATATACTTTATCACCTTATATATTCATCCTTTTCCTAAACGACTTAGTTTCTCTATATGATCACACTTGTAACGTCCTCGTGTTTGTTGGTTGACGTTAATAAGCAAGAAGTACTTGGAAGTTTAAAAAGAAAAGTTTTTATTTCTTTTTGGCTAACATCAGACATCATATCAATTATATTAGACATAAGTTTACATGTGATATATATTACAATAAGTCAAAAGGCAATTGCACAGAGTATCATCAGTGATAATAATGTGCTCACTGATAATTTACTATATAGGCATGCCAGCTGCCGTTACAACACTGACTTGCCAAGTATCTATTTACTTAATTCTGGAATTCTATAAATATATGCTCCTTCTTCTGTTCATAGATGGCATTGTGTTCCTTGGAGAATCCAAAATAAAAAATATATATAAATGAATGTATGTGTGTCTGTTTGTTTGTTTGTTTGTCCTTTATGCCTGACCAAACCACTCATTGGATCGCCATGAAACTTTGGGAAGTTATTTAGTATAGTACTGGGAAGGTTTCTAGCAAATAAAATTTTTGAAATAACTTTTCGCCTAGAAATAATCAAGATAAATATTCTAATTTCTCTGTTATAATTCAACAATCTGCTCTAAATATTATCATGATGATACGATGATTTTGTAATGTAGAAAATTAGGAAAGACAAAATTCAGGATGACACGGCAATTTATTTGAGACAAGAATAATGATACAATTCAAAGGCAAGATAATATTCCTTTAACTTCCAATTACCGAGGGAACCAATTAATATTGATTTTATTCAACTTATCGAGTATTTTTCAAGGGACCGGGAAAAAATGTTCACTTTATCGAGAGATTCGTTAAACAAACCTTTACTCGGGTAAAACCCGGGCGAAGCCGGGTACATCCATACAAGAATAGTGATACAATTCCAAGGCAAGATACTATTCCTTTAACTTCCAATTACCGAGGGAACCAATTAATATTGATTTTATTCAACTTATCGAGTATTTTTCAAGGGACCGGGAAAAAAATGTTCACTTTATCGAGAGATTCGTTAGACAAACTTTTACTCGGGTAAAACCCGGGCGAAGCCGGGTACGTCCGCTAGTAAAAATATAAAAATAAAGATTAATCAACTCTGAAAATATTTTGAAGATAATTTCTAAACTTTGAACCAGAATAAATCAAAGATTTTGGTGCTTAGAAATGGAGGTCGAATGGCTAGCTCTGAAGTTTGGTTCTGGGGACAACTGCCTCTCACTATAACATCTGAATACAGTATTTGGGTTATCAGATAAATATTTCAAACTCAACAGGCGGCACAACATTTTCAAAAAGCGCTGAATTCTATTAATGCTGTTTGGGGAATATTAACCAAATCAAGAATCAATCCTATCAGTTCTTCACTCAAACTCTTGGACTCAATGGTTTTGTCAACCTTGCTTTATGTAGCTCCGATGTGGGCAAACAACTAGAAAAGCTTGGTGTACAAGGTTCAAGACAACTATATCTGGAGACTTATAAACTTACCTATAATAATAACTGGGAGTTATGGTGTTGAAACTAATGCTCAGGTTCTGTCTTCCAGAAAACTTCCCCATATATGATTAACTTAACTCTCTATTGGAGGTATCAAGAACAAGAAATGTTTATCATAGGCTTGCAGAAAATTTAGACAACATCCTCAATTCAATGATAAAAGCATTTTCAGAAAGTATTATAAATAAGCAAGATAGCAATAGAATAATCTATTCATGAATTTATCAAGAAATGGCATTTGCCTTTGCTTTTTGCTGGGACAGTTTGATCTGTTTCTATGAATTACACATACTTAAGTTTTTATGATGATTTAGATCTATTCCATGTGCCTGTTGCTCCATTAAGAAAATTTGTCAAGAAATTCGTTTGTTGACACTTGAGTTAATATTTTGTCTGCTGGAAGGCATGGACGTCCCCTTCTCTACCCTTCCTAGGTCGATAAGAAAAAAAAAAGAAAAATGGTGAAAGCATAGTAGATAAATAAGATAGTTGGTGTCGTGAAATAACTTGGAAGTTGTGGAGAATAAGTAATGAGTAGCAAAAGAGAAGAGGCAAGGAGTAAAATAAAGTTGTTGTGAAGAGAAAGTCTGAAGGTGAACCAGCAAGTAGAAAAGAAGTGAGAAAATATTGTATATCCAAGCGAGAAGTCCAGACAAGAAGCCACAACCAAGTGTTAGAGAAAAAGAATCTGGAACTGGAATTGTACTGACATAGTTGCTCTACATTTTGATATACTCGATAAAACAATCCCTTGAATCAATATTGAAATAAGAACATTAAGCCTTCAATGCAGAATCAACGCGGGCTTTTCCCTGAAGGCTTAATGTTCTTAACTTTGATATATATTTATAGTGCATCTTTTGAATTTAGAATGTTTTATTTCATATAATTTATATATATTTGGTTAATCCATTCTCAGGGATCTTCACTACCATCATACTTGAGGATGGTTATATTACCGTTTATAATTACTGGGTCAAATCCAGTGGCTCCACCAGATGTTGCCCCGTCCTGGGACTTCACGTCAGTATTCGTTGGTTCCATTTCAAGATTATAAAGTCAGACCAGAACGAGTGTGATCATAAAACAAATTTATTTTAACAAGGAAAGTATTAACAGTTTTATCCCGATAGATCAAACCCACCGAGATATATATAATACTATCGTTCAGATTGGTTGGATTGGTTGTTGTAAGACCCTATTGACTTACTTGAGGGGGTTGACGTGGGGTGATTGATGACGCAGTCGTTTTGGCTGAAATGGTAGGTTTTCTCACAGGGGAAATAACGAGAGGGACAAAGAATGGGATTGAAAATAGGACCAGGC